>APFE030150526.1:27019-62499 GCA_000404065.3 Pinus taeda | reverse complement strand
ACAAAACTTGATGTAAAACTTGGCACAAAAGGGATGCACAAATGGATGAAAAAATGGATGCAAAAAATGATGCAAAAAATGATGCAAAAAAGGATGTAAAAGTCGATGCAAAAGTTGATGCAAGTGTAGGTGCAAAAAGTGGATGCAAATGAGGATGCAAAAGTATGTTAAACAAAATTAGGTGCCAAACTTGATGCAAAACCTGGAACAAAACTTGGTGCAAATAATGACACAAAACTTGGCATAAAATTTGGTGCAAAATGTGGTGCAAAACCTATTGCAATACCTGGTGCTAAACTTGGTGTAAGACGTGGTGCAAAACTCGATGCAAATTTTGTGTCAAGTTTTGCACCATATTTGATAAATGGATGCAAATAGCACCAAAAATGGGCTCTAGATGCAAAAAAGGAAGTAAAAAAGGATGCTAATCACAGGATTTGTTGTAGTGTCATTAGGATACCGCCACCCACATCTCTGATCATATCCATGAATGGAGATGTAGGCGAAGGTTAGTAAAATCTCCCATCCTTGATTTTATCTTAACAGACTGGTTCTGTAAGTCACTACTCCCACAAATCGCTAGAGATGTTGCTCTAGGTGGTGCGGTCATAGAGAACCAATCCATATGTCATGCCCAGCATTTAGATTTGATCTATTCATAGTTTAGCACTCTCTATGACATTATCCCCTCTGCCCCCAGTAACCCCAATCCTCCCACCACTCAGTGCCCTGGAGTGCATGCCGACGGGATCGTCGGTGCAACCTCCATGAGCACTATAAAACAACTCAGTGGGTCCGTTGCCAAGTTGGTAGTGGACCACTCTACCAAAAAAACTGCTCTTCCAGCTATTGTGATTAACTCTGTGTAGTCTACACAGAAATCTAGTAGCAAGAAGAAGAAGAAACATAACAAAATCGCTCCTTCTGAGTAGTATTCATCTAAGCAACCCAACCCAAAACAGAAGGCCACTACACCTACTAATGTGGAAAAGGATAAAGGCACCAACTATTCATGAAAACTCTATCTTGAAGAACATGTAGCCTGGTGTTTTGCACGTCTTCAAGAATGTACGGATTACCTTACCAGGAAATATTCTAGTAAGGCACCTACTGTCCTTAGAAATCATTTTCCTAATCAACCACAAAAAAATCTCTTTTCCAACCAACCACAACCCACGTCACGGGGCAACGAAAGTTCACAACACCCTTCAGTTGGTGAAGAAAGTTCTATCGTTTACACATTTGAAATGGTAGAACTAACAACCAGAGCCAAATCTTATGAAGCTCTTGTCACTTCGACAATAGCATCATCCATAGGTCAAAACCCATCACCGCCCAACAATTTGCGAATCGAAGGGCCGATTGAGGACCTTGTAATTCAACCCCCCAAAGGGGAACTTCGGCACACAACACACAACACATATGCACGTGCTGCCCAACACTATAACATCATAGAGGATTTGGCTCAAGCGTCATCGGCTATGTCGGTGCTTGAAGTATTACAGACATGCCCCAGCCAAACGAAAGCTTTGCTTTCGGCTATCGGGGGTATTGACCCTACGAATTCCATGCTTGCCATTTTCGACATGGACAAGTGTAAACCTCCGCTTTCCCACTAGCTTTCATTTCAAGTGCATATCACTTCGAAAGGGAAAGGTATACCGAACTGTCATCGACGAAGGTGCTTCGACCTGTGTCATGTTGGCTTCATGTTGGATCGCCTTGGTTTCTCCAACCCTCTCCCTGTCGTTGAACTCCCTTAAAGCTTTCGATGGCCACACATTTGTCCCAAAAGGACACTTAGCCAATTTTCCCATCTCTTTGGCTGGGAAAACAATAACGGTGGATGTAGAAGTCATGGTCAAGGGACTTGACTATAGTCTGTTGCAAGGTCGTAGTTGGACATATGCCATGATGGCCATCGTATCCACTATCTTTCATATCATCCTATTTCCATTGGATGGAAAGCTCATAACAGTGGATCAGTTGTCTTTCTGTACCTCTAATTATTCACCATTACCAAACGGCTCTGTACCCCTAGTAGCAAGTGTAACTGATAGTTTTGTCAGTATAGGTATCGGTTTGTTGAAGGATTCATCCCTAATGGGCTATTTTCCTCTTCCATCGTCATAGGTTCCATAGCTGGTCAACATGATTTCATCAATTCCTCATGAACCAACCGATCCCTGGATCCTAACAGTGCCTTTAGACCTTGACACAAAGAGAGACCAGATGCTGCTGTCATTAGCTGAATCAGCCTACCAAGGCATTCATTTAGCATCCACATCTCTAGTCAAGTTGGCTATCCTTGACGGTACCACCCCCCTTCCCATAACTGCTCTTTCTTTAGATCCATGTGATCAACCCCCCTCAACGGATGAAGCCGTTAGAGAAATCATGAGTTTTGGAGAGCAACATTGGGAGGAATGGCATATTTGGGGTCCGACATATAATTTGGATATGATGCCTATTCAAGTAATGTCCTTTGACACAAACGAAATCATTTCCACACCCTATACAAGCATCCAAACTTCTGGGTTGGAAGAAAATATGGACGACACTTCCAGGTCAATTCCCATAGATATTTCAGTCACGACAGGCACCATGGAAGATACCCAAATGAACGCAGATTGCAGTCCTGAGGAAATTGCAAATTCCACCTGCCTACATGAGGAATTCCATGAAGAATTTGTTTGGTCTCAGAAGGAAATGCCTGACTTTAACCCGTCGTTTGTCACATATGAGATCCAACATTATGACAAGGCAAAACGAAATGGGTGGCCACTTCCTTACCTTGATATAGTCGTTGAACCCATGGCTGGCCCTACAGCCGAAGAAGAACGCCTATTATACCTCAAACAACTGGAGTAAAACCTGTAGAGCTATTGATTTAGCACTTGTAGCTCACAAGGAGCGGGTACAAACCAAATTTGCACAAGCGGTTAGGTTTTCTTCTTTCTAAGAGGGTGATTTCGTATCACTCTATCATCCAAAAGATAATCTCTTGGAGGCATGCATGCTTCGACCCATTTGGCTAGGTCCCTATGTCATAACTAAAGTCCTCCCCTCAGGGGCATATGCACTATAGGATTGGGATGGAAACCCACTCAAGGAGCCCACATATGGGCTCTATCTGAAAAAGTATTGCGCCTAGTGTCATGCTGGGCATGTGCTTTGTAATTTTATGTATCCATAAGTTTTGCATCCCTTTTTTTGATGTGATTGGATTGTTTTGTTATTTAGTGGAGTACTTGTCTCATGCATTTTGTTCACAATGTAGATGTCATCGTTGCCCCAGCATATGTAGGATACGTGGATGGTGCCAGTCGTCACACACGGCACATTACATCAGCTGCTTGGGTCATCTATACACCTGAGTCGGAACTATTTTGCTCCAGGGGAGTCGTTCTTGATACTGCCACCAACAATATTGCCGAGTACATGTCCGTCATCTCACTTCTCATGGAAGCATCATCAAAGAGCATCTCCAATTTGGTGGTCAGGTTAGACTCCCAGCTAGTCATTATGCAATTGACCAACCATTATCATGTATGTAATCCAACCTTGTTACGTAACTATCTAAGGGTAAACCTCTTGGAACAATGATTTGACACAATCACATATGAGCATGTTCCTCGAGAAATAAATACTATCGCTGATTCATTAGCTAACTATGTATTAGATTTGCATTTGTCACATTTTTTATAACAGCATGCATGAGAAGTAAAATTTTTTACTAAAGTTAAAAATTTGTCACAAAAAACATTTTTTAAACACATTTACACCACCAAAAATACCAAAAAATATCTGTATATATAGATAGAAATCTATTTTATTACATCAAAAATATTCCAAAACTTGGATGACTTAAGTACAAAATGGCTCAAAACCCAGCTATAAACGCTCATATGGCTATGCCAAAACACCTACTAAAATGAGCCTATTGCTCCAGAAAATCTAGAATAGCTCTAGCTACCCTTTGAAGAGGAACCACAAACTACTCAGGTACACCAACAGTGTGTCACTGCATATGAGCAAGAATCTCCCTCATAGGAAGGGAAGGGACACCCATAGTCAAACCCTCTAGGTTCCTCAAAACCTCGTGGAGAATGTTAGCATCACCCCCTGTAGCATGTAGTTGGCTGCCTTGTCATACATAGCGAGGTTGGCCTGTAGGTCATACTGGCACCACATCTGTGTTAAGCATAGAAGTTTCATGTCAGTTCTTATCTCATAGTTAAAAAACATTACATATACATTCAAAAGTACAAAAATACTTAAGTGCTATCAACATTATTCTCACCTTGAGGACCCCAGTTGGTCCCAGGCTGTAGCATCAAGTCTAGGTCACCGGTAAAGTCCATGCCTTCATAGGCATAGTCATCAACAATCACGATCTGGTTGCGAAGCCACTGGAAGAAGTCTTCGTCAAAAAAGTGCCAGAGTGGTCCTCCTCCTGTGCGAGGATCAAGTGATGACTAGCGACCTTGCCTTGGCTCCCTTGGATCAAAGGGACCTAAGCTCACACGTGGGAGCATGACAAGTACCCTCTCAAGGATAAATGAGACTATGATAGTACTGTACCCAAAACTGTGTTGGGTACGGGTCTTGCATGCTGTCAATTTTTCCTTCAACTAGCGAAGCACTACTTCACACCAGTTGAACATCTGGGGCTGGACACAGTCAATGTCAAGCAATAGTTGTGCCTTTGTTGCTATGTGGGGACTTTTTGACTCTTCCAAACACACAATCAACCATAAAACTGCCTGCATAGACCGAGATCGAATCCTCTCTATCGGGACTCTGTTGTTGACTAGTCCAGTCCCAGGGATGCAGTAGATATCTACCAACTCTGAAGTAGATCGTGGATCTGACCTGCCACCGGTAAGGTTTGCATGTGCACTCATTAAATATATGCAAATGATGCTCTGAGCGCCTCTTTTTTGATCTTGTTCTAGCTCATTAACTGAAAAATACCAATGGAGCATCCTTTTTAAGAACCTTTTTCTCGCTATTTAAATTGAAAAATCCCAAGCTGTGTCTTTATGCTCGTTAAACATGATAAAGATGACCCGAGCATTCTTTCGAGTACTTTTTTCAAGCTCGTTAAAAAATGAAAAATCCCAAGTTTTTGTTACTGAGCTCATTAAAGTGTCATGAAAAAACACGAGTTTAGTCCATCGCCTCGTACTCATAACAAAATGAGTTCGACATCTATTGGAAAACGGTTTCTCTTTATCCGGGTCCAGTAGATTGAATATGGAAAAGTAACAAATACTGGTATACTATTAACCTTTTATCACACCCGTTTAACAACTATGACAAAGGGACCACCATGAAGTCTCTCTTTACGATCTTTCCAGACTCTCTAAAGATGAAAAGATCACCGAGTTGTTTAGTTTGGACTCTTTAAATACACATACAAGATATAAAGTCGTTCTTTTTATGATACTTTTCAGACTCTTAAAAGATGAAAAAATCGATGAGTTTGCCTATCTGGACTCATTAAACTAATCAAATAGGGCAAAGAGTCATTCTTTTTGTGATCCTCTTTAGACTCTCTAAACATGAAAAGATCGATGAGTTTACCCATCTGGACTCATTAAAAATCAGATAGGAAAAGTGGAAATACAACTGCATCCTGAAGTGTGGTTTGGAAACAAAATTTCCCTTGAACATGGCGGTCCCTCTGATAAATCGTCATTTTGATAGCCTCTCAATATGAACCCTACCAACCTATGATTTTTTAGCCTATGTACCTTGATGCCATTGCATTTCTGTATCTTAAACACTTTGTAGTGTTCATGAGTCTAGTGCTATTTGCTTAAAAGAGTTGTCATGCCTTCTATTGTTCAAGGGTCCCTACTTGTTTCCTCGATCAACTCACCCTACATATCCTTTCATCATGCCCTCTATTGTTTAGACCCAAAATCTCAAAAGATTCTTTAGAAAAAAAAATCATCCTTGTCTAGTTTCATGTTGACTGATGTAAGACACGTCATTACCTACCTTTCGACAGGTTCCTTCCTATCGACTTCAACACTCTATCTAGGAAGATAACCCAGAAACACATTCAGTGCCTTGGTGCTTGCAGACATTAGTGGCAGGTTACCTTTTGCTTGATCACATTTTTCATAATTGGCTCCTAGTTAAGGGATTCTACGAGTGTTTGATGACAAAAAATCTTTCACACTCGCTAGTTTGCACTGTGCATCTTGGAGACCATCACCATTATTGGTGGCCTTCCTCGCATCTGTTAACAGTTTCCATTATTGGCTGGTAATCAGATGATTTCGTGCATGTTGGACGTCAACTCATTTTATCACATGTACTGATCTATTTTTTTTAGTGAAGCAAGAATCAAGACCTTGGGTAGAGGCTTGCATCATTCAACCTTGTTTCCTCTCCCAAGCTGCAATATTGTTCTTTGAAGATAACCATTTCAAGATTATCTATTATGACACTGGATCCGCCCTATGCCATATTGGCGGCTAGCATTGTTATATCTTTGAGGAGAAAGTTACTCTGACATAGCTACTGAGCATGGGAATTCCCTACTCAGGACTTGATTTTAGCAGTTCATATATATGTACTTTTGTTGTATCAGGTTTTCCTTATCACCCAAAACTTATCTCTCTCTCTACAAATATTTTGACGGGAAACTACAGTATTTTCATAAAGTATTTCGGCCATCGTCTTTGCTTTTGATCTCATACTCTAAGGGGCATCTATTATAGGACAAATTTACCTCCTAATCAACTCAAAGGAGAAAGACAAGATGACTGAAAGAATGACCATAATTGTAGGCCCAGAATCCACACTAACGCTCTCTAAACACTAACCACCTACTTTATAAAGCTTGTTTACAAGCATAAAGGAGCGTTAGTCAACTTGCTAACTCTTTTTGTTAGAGCAAGGGGAGTGTGAGTGAACTTTAGTGATGCTCAAGTGGTTATGTCAACGAATCTGCCATTAAATATCTAGATATTATTTCCCTAAATTTGTGCAAGAAAAGCAGGGAAACTTCAAAAATCAAGATATTTGGAGAAATTCTATTCCGAGAATGAATGCAAATGGGAAAAAGCTTGTAAACAAGGCAGGTTCATGGTTTTTTCCCAAATGAACTATACGTGGACCTTGGCAACGCTAATTTGATTGCCATATAAGCAATGAGAGGGCCATTGCAAAGGGGTCAGAGCATTTAGAAGGATAGTACATGGTGCTATTGTGATATTGTCATATTCTTGAATGAGCTAGCTGAAAGAAGGAGAGAGAGAGAGAGAGAGAGAGAGAGAGAGAGAGAAAGAAGGGATAAGGAAGGTTGATGCAACAGGGTTGTTGTAATCACTCTTCTATTCTGAATATAGGACTACGGTTGTGTTCCACTACTCAAAGTGTCGGTGATATTGTGCATTTATTTGTTCATTCTGATGCTTGTTGTGTTGAGTAGATAAGTTACAGATTTATACATGTTTGTTATAGATTCTTACATTAATTGTCAGAAGTATATGCTATGATTGGTTTTCTTTGTTCTTTTGTGCAGGAATTGTCTTGGAGCCGGCGGGGAGGAGTTCTTCTTACAGCATGAAGATCCCCAACCGAATCTAGAAAGAACCAAAGGTGATCCTTTGTCCATATCCTGTCAATATATGTCAGATAGATGAACATGTTTGTAACAGGTACCTTTTGCAGATAACCTTACGGTCTATCAGAAGTCCTGGGAAGACTTTCGAGGGTAGTTTTCATCCCATGCATTTTACCCCATAGCAGACTCTTGAGTGTCGGTATTGGGAATATCAGTAGGAAATATGATGGGTTAAGTAGTATCTCCCCTATATCACCTATTACTCAATATGGGGTCGCAATAGTAGCTCCCCCATGAGATTATGGGTTGAGATATGCTCCCCGATGTGGTTCCAAGTTGAGATGTGCTCCCTAATAATCAGTGAAAATTTTATGGATGGAAGTTTATCTCATAGTTTAGAAACCTTGGCGAATCTTACTAATCCCTAATATGCAATTTGTAATTTTTTTTGTGATATTTTTGTAGAAATATTTAGATTTCAAATGATTTTATATTAGTTGAAATAATATTTTGGTGACTATTAAGGTAAAATAATGGTGTGCTATAAACTTTGGGTGAATCATTTTAGAAAAACTGGAAATTGGCAAATCTTTTTTTTGGAAAAAGCATGTAAAATTATCCCACCTATGAATATTAGCCCCTAAAATATTCCCTACTAATGATATGCTCTCTGATGATTATGTGGGTCATAAATTTGACTCTCCACTAATATTCCCTGGTAGTAGCTTGCTGATAGATATTTTAGGTAGTAGCTCGTTGGCATAGATTTCAGGTAGTAGCTCGCTGATTCCGAGTAGTAGCCCAATGAATAGAGCATGGTAGATTTGGCTCCCCTTTGATGACAAATTCTTCTTCTTTCAAATTTGATAAAGTTCAAAATATGAGCAGGGACAATCAAGATATATGCATGAATGAGAAATAGATGAATTGATATCATCAGTGATGATATGAAATGATGATATAATTGAGATTAGATATGATTTGATGACAAGATACACATGACATGATGCTGGTGGAATTCCTCCTAGTTGAGAGGGAGTGTTAAAATATGAAACTGCGGTCAAATTCCAATTTGGATAGGTCATCTGATAGAAATAATATTTTCATTTAATTCCTCTTTTTGAGAGGAAAAAAATCGACCTAAGGATCACTCAAAATGGGTAAGGGAAAGTATACTTATGAAGAAAATCCCACATGTGCACATTTGGAAAGGTCAACACTAAAGCAAAATGGACACCTTTGGAAAGCAATAAATACAAGTGAGCTCTACCTAATATGGACATCATCATGAAACACTCTTCTATCTTGGTTTTTGTGTTGCACAGGTTTGAGGCTCAGCTGTGGAGAAACATTTTCTCTCTAAGGTGAAATTGCAGGGTCTGAAGCTCACATCTAAGTTTTAGGGTTTTGGGCCACAGTGGCAAGCACAAAACAAGATGAAGTCAACCAAAATCACTCATATAGAAGCTCATCTATGTGACTGAAGCCTTCTAGTCACATGAACAAATCTCCATCCATGTGACTGGGAGTTAGGGTTTCAGAATCACAGTCGCTCACATGCTAGGCTTAAGGGTGTGATTGGGTTTCTATAGTCACTCACATGACTCCCCCTCCATGAAAACATGAGTTAAATGATTGAATCTCAGTTGTCATAATATTTCTCTCAGTGGCCACAGGATTTGATAGTTGACTGCAGACAGTGATAGTTCATTATAGACTTCATAAACATATTTTTGAGGATAATATTTGTTGGGTTCTTTTATGGATGTTGTAGTTTTTTTTGCTGGTTAGTAACATAGATGAAGATATGGATCATTGTGCTTTATTTTTCTAAATCATTTGATGACAATATAAGAAGAAGAAGAATTTGAAAGGGTTTTCCCGATAGTGGTTTTTTCCTTGATCTTCGACCAATCTTGGTCTCTTTATGTGTCAATTTTTTTCTTCTATTATTCCTTTATATTTCACTACATTGGTGATGATGATATTGTTCTTTCTATATAGTTGCATGTATTGCTGGATAATGATGTAAATCATAATAATTTTATGATGTTATGGGGTGAACTTAATGTGTTAATGAAGAAATGTAATTATCAAGGCAAAGAACAATATAGCCCTATGAAAAATTAATAATGTTGTTTCTCATCTCTAGAGACATGTTGTAATTGACCCATTTTTAGCATTTATGAAATAGTTGTACCTAGTCTGATAATGGAATCCAATCTTTCAAAGTTTCTAATCCTCCAGAAATTGTCGTTCTAGTTTATATATATATATTTCTGAAATTTCAAATCCATATCATACACCACCTCATCTGCCACATAAGATCCTTTATGAAAACTAGGTAAATTTGACATTCCTATCAACATGCCACATCATTCAACCCTATCATATCACCATGTTATCACTCCATGGCACCAATGAAAATCTAGCTACCATGTTACAAGCCACACTATGTACCCCACTGGAATCCATATATAGGTTTTTCCAAATGCATTTTCCAAAAATTCCAAACTTTCAGAATTTTAGATCCAAAGTTAGTCAATAGACAGGAAATCCCTAGAGAAAGGCAATTGATGTAATTTTGATTTGATATACGTCTAGATTCTATCAAATGACATGAAAATATTTTGGTTATTGTCAAGAAAAAGGGAGCTAATAGATTCTAAGCCTACCATATTCATTTGACTTCTACTAGGAGAAAACAATACTGGCAAAAGGGGAAACTAATAGAATTTGGATCTAATGGAAATCTAGATTTCATCAGATGATGTGATAAGTTGTCAATTAATATTTGAGATATATAATTGATGCATTACAGAACCTTAAACTCTATCATAACTCTATTAGGTGATGAAAAATATTGATAATAAAAGGGAAAGTTCTGTAATTTAGATTTGCTAGACATACAGGTTATGTCAGAGGACATAGAGGGCTCCATCACTGATCAAGATCTATATCTAGATAAAAGCTTAAACTGTATTTTTATATAGAATCTAGGCTTCCAAATCCTTCATGATACAAACTCTAGGTTCCAATGCAATGGTTTCTACCCATCTCAGATTTAGACTACAAATTCTAGTGTATAGCTCCACCCAATGTCAATGCCTTTGTCATTTGGGTTTTTCATAAATTCAAATTGAGAAAATTGTATATGCCCATTAGTCTAGATAATATAATTCCCATTCGTTACCTAACCTCTACCCATTTATTCTCATTTTAGCTAATCCCACGATCTCAATCGCGTTGACCTATGTGACCTAAGGCAAGGGCTAAATACTTCCAACCTGAAATTTCCTAAGAAAGTTACAAGATTCATAAGAATTATCAACCATATTCCCAAGCCTGAAATAAAACTAACCTTTTAGACTTATAAGAATACATATATTCTCACTTCCATATTATAAACATGCATCTACTACTCATAACTAGGAAATATTCTCAATGATTTCAAAAAGAAGCCCAAAAAATAAAATCCCCATGTTGACTTAGCTAAATGAGTTTCCTCTACCCTATAATAGTCCAACATCTACCAAATTAAAATACTCAAACTATTAAAAATAGGAATTATATTAGTGCCATGGCTTTCTTTATGGAGGACATTGTTATGGGAATAATACACCATAGGGTATGAGTTGAACACCCCAATAGAGCAGAGGGCATATACCAAAAAGAAGTAGACAAACAATAAACCTTAATAGTTAAACTACTAAAGTAGGAAGAAGAAGTATTACCCGAGGGTCCTACGTTTGAGGTCATTCCCATAGGGTCTAAGCCCTTTGTTTCCTCCAATGTCTTAAAACCTGCAACTCATTCAAGAAAATAATATACAACAACAGTAATAGAAAGCATGTTCATGATATAAGTGCTAGATCATATAATATTATAAGTATAAAACATGAAATCATACATCAGTTAGATTAAAACATGAATTAAAGCATTAATATCTAATCATCAAGAACAAGACATGGCTTATTTACTGATGACATCAAAAGAATGTGGAAGAATACAACATGATCCTTCTTCGACTCAAAGCGAAACCTTCCTCCGGATTCGTCCATCCCAAGCCTCAAAAATCCTCTTTAGAATCCATACACATGGATGCCGCATAAAGAATATGGACATCATAATGAGGAAACAAGAGTTTCCTATAGTTGGGAGTGTAGGAGGCACACGGATAAATCAGACTTGATCAGGGACAAGTTGGATATAATATCAATATATTTTATTTCTTTCCCCTTAGGCCTTCACCATGAGGTGCATTTATATGACCTTAAAACAATTTTCTCAGTTGGGAAACAATTAGGCCACAAGATCCTATAGGTAGGCTTCTAGTGTAACTCGTAAACGCAGCCCCAAAAATAGGGATTTTATATTTTTTTCATATTTTAAATCATATACGCGGGTTGGGTATAGATGAACCCGCATGTGCATGCACTTTTTAGAGGGAAGAGTAGCGTATGGAATTTAAAATAATTTTTTTAGTGTTTGGACCAAGTTTGAAGGAAAAGGGTTGCCCAAGGCCATGACTCAAAGCATCAAGTATACAAAGGTGGTAAATGATTCTATAATCGATGCCCCCTAATATATGAGGTCAAAAAGGGTACATGATGGTAGAAATGTATTAATTGTATAAAAAGAATCATGCGAGGACTTGGGAGGAGATCACCAGATTCTAGCCTACCAAACTAGTGGAAGAGATAAAAAATAAAACTCATGTTTGAGGTGGGCATACCCATGCTCAAAGATAGTAAATAATGTCTGCATATCAAGTGTGGAGCAGATCCAATATGTATACAAGTACAAATGACATTGAGAAATACACATTGGATCATCTAATCATAGCTGCAAAAGTACATATCAAGGCCATGTCACAATATCACATATATAAGAATTGATCAATGATGCTGAAGTAGATATCTGATCACTGAAGTCACAGAATTGATCCTCAAAAGTAGCAAGTCAAGAAAGTGGAATAATGGTACTGCATACAACTTGGGTGCCAACATATAGGATGCCGATGTGATGAACTAAAACATATAAGGTGGATAGTGTCACTGGCAGTAAATTGGAGGGACTGACATGTGAACCATGAAATGCTGATGCAACCCGGGGTCTTCACCAACTACCATGGTACATTTCTACACTATGGGAATAAATGAGTTGAAGTTGACCATGTGAGAAATAGTTTGATTATCGGGCATTGATGTATACCATTAACAAACTACTGGAAACTCACTGATAATGATGATGAGATTCAAGTTACCCCAGTATAGTCTGATAAGTGCAACTAAATGAGTTGAAGTCGAACACTTGAGAGAATCTATCAGTAACGAGACATTGATGCATTATCGTTGTCAATAGTGAAGGATTCTACCGCTAATGACTACAAACCCTAAGGTACCAAAAAAAGGACTCTAGATGTTATTCTCAAAGCAATGAGCTAGAGTTGAGGGGAAAAGGTCTGCTAGAATGTAGGCATTAAGGCATCCTACATCAATCGAGCGTGAGTGTAACCTGCAAGCCAATAATGTGCAAGGAATTAGACAAAGAAATATTAAGTAACCAAACTAAAGCATGTTTTCAATGTACACAAGTGTGTCTAGCGCACGACAAAAATCCTATGAACCAACCAATAATGAAAGATGACAAGGAGGTGAGGAATCCACCAATAGGGTAAAATAGAAACCAAGTTATTTCACCAATCCCAATTTGTGATAATGTAGGCTGACGTCGAACACAAGGGAAGCCACTCAGTCAAAGACACATAATATTGATCGATGTTGAGCACAAGGTAACCTATCAATAATGGAAATAGGGCCAGGGTGTAACTTTAGGCATACTCTTAGAGTAATGTGTAGAAGTCGATAAGAGCAGACCTGCCAACAAGAAGTTAATGGAGACCTTCTTAACCAGCATGAGCAAGGGACCAAATAGCTTATGTGAAACTGAACATAACTCTGATAGACCAGGTATGGCCAACTGAAAATGAGTCAAGAGACACCGCAATAACATCAACTCAAGTTTACTTCCCTTGAACAAAAACATGACTCAACTATGACTATATGGTCGCATATGATAAGTTCGTATAAGTTTGTCTTGCATGAGGCATAAAACAACTCTCCATATGATTGGAAGAGATACCAACCAGAGGAGTGCTAACTCAATAACAATGTTATGGCTCTCTTAAGCCAAACTAAAGCACATCTTGATGGAGGAAATACTTGTTTTAAGTGCCTTGTTCAATGGCAAAACAACTGACTCTTGCTGCAAAAAATGATGGAAGTAAAGTCTTGTTTCCGCTCTTTTTGGGAATATATATTATTTTTTTTTGTCTTTTTCATATTTGGAAAGCCTTAAAAATAATAAATATTTCCTATGGTATAGTGGAAATAACAAGTGTCCAAATACAGATGCACTACTTCCTAGGAGGGGAACATTCCTATGCTTAATGCAAGGTGACGAAATGGGTCAATGACACTCAAAGGAATGTTCTTTCCATGGGAAAAAGGTGTCAAGTTGTAGAAGCTAAGTGATTGAAAGGTTGATTTTTCAAAAAGACATGGTCAGAAAGTGGCTTATACATGAGTCCAAGTGAAGCCGGCTTAAGGCCAAAAGGTACAAATAGTCAACATGCAATGCAGTAGTACAACTCAACATGTGGGTGCCCATAGGGTATAAAGCTAGAGAGACAACGAAGAAGAAGGAGAATGAAGCTTCATCAAAAAAAATCATGGCAGGACTAAAGAGGATTCCTAAGCCTAAGAACAAAAATTTTAGCATGGGTGCAAAGTGATAACAAGGTATTGTTTAGGGTGCCCATGAAAAGGTAGGCTCTACCACGCAAGTTATAACACTTCTAAGAAATAAGAAGGTTCTATGTCATATCTTGGTGGGGTCGATCCTAAGGCCAAAATGGAAAAGGAAACTGATAAATGCACAATGCAAGTGAAAAACCTAACCTATATGCCAATTTCAGGAACCAATACCTGTCACAGTGGATCAGCCATAAAAATGCCAACAGAAGTCTTCCAAGTTTTGTAGACACAATTAGAACACTAGACAAGAAGTTAATACATCCCATATATAAACTTCAGGTAAAAAATTGTGTTATAGAATACAAAAATTGAAAATGTGTACCTTATATGTATAATATGGTACAAGGAACCACACAACCCTATGTCTTATGCATAATAGGTCTTCAGGAAAAAACCCTTGCAAGGATTTGGTCAAGGACACCTTTGGTAGTTAAAACTCATGGCTTAAAAAAGTTCCTCCTGTGAAGGCAAATCAACTTCCAACAAATCATGAGAACTAGAATGATCAAAAGAGGGAATTAAGGGGTCCCATGTCCCCATAGGATAAATCACTCAGCCAACTGTCGGGACCAAGTCCTGAGAAGGAAAATAATAGTTAAAAGGATCGTTCTCAAAAGAAATTGAACATTGAGGATACAATGCCACAAAGTTCACTCGTGGCTCAGTAGTGTCTACCTGAACACTTGGAACATACCAAGGGTATTCTATAGTAAATTCAAACTAGGGGTGTTATTATCAGATGAAAGCTGATCAACAATGACACTATTTCCATTATGACGAAAATACATCACTCGAAAGAGTGAAGACACCACAACATTCATAGCATAGAAAAAATCACACCCAAGTAGCACATTAAAGTCTAAGATGAGAGCAACCACCATCGTATTAATTTAGATAGTATTCCCATCGAAAGGAATAGGTAATTGAGGAAGAACACCCATAGATTCATCAGGTCTTATATCATAGGCTAACAACTGATTATCAGCTACCAATAACTTTAGAGAACCCAAAGCTTTCCAATCTAAGGAGAATATAATACTTGCGGAGGATCCTTCATCCACGATACATTGATAAACATTTGTGGAATTAACTCTAACCATTATTTGGAAAGGCACAATAGAAGGAAGATGAGGCTCGACAAGATTATCCCAATCAAAGGAGACACCCCTAGAACTTTGAGGGAGTACACTCAAAGAGACTAGAATGCCCCTGAGACAAGAGTAATTTGTACTAGAAATCAAGAAGGCTGTATTGGTAGGCACTTCACACCCCAAAAGAGGAGTGGAATCAACTAAAGGTTGCACTATCTCGACCACTTCATCAACCAATGGTTCATTAGACTATTGAGAAACCATAACCGATTCAGGAGTAGAAGAAAACTCAGACTCAGACCACATCCTTTGTACCACTGGAATACCAAGGCAAAAATGGCTAAGATGGTCTCCCTTACATATATTACAAGTTAACATAGGTTTAAATATTCTATGCCTAGGTTTTTGATCAACATCCATTTTGCCAACCTGACTAGCACTGGTCAATGGAGAGTCCCCAACATGACTTATAGAGGTTAGTGACCCTTTCCCAAGAGATATAGGACTTGTGCCCCCAACCCTACTCACAAAAGTAGGTGAGTCAAAAGGTAGGTGACCCATTTATAGTATGAATTGCAATGACTAGACTTATGCCCCCAACATGACTTGCAGCAGCTGAAAGCTCATCTCCAACATGACTCGCAGGGGTTGGTGATGATTCATGGATAGAAATTTCTTCTTCTTCTTCCTACTCTTTCTCTTAGTTTTAGATCTCTTATTAAAAGAGGGAGGAGAAAGAGGAATCCTATATTTCTCTTGTGAAGAATATGAACAATTAACACTCATTTTTTTCCCTTGAAATAAAGCATTCATCTGAGAATATTCAAGAAACTTTGGAATATTTAGAGTGGACCATAGCCAAACTGGTAGTCCAACATTCAATCCAGGAATATTCAAAGTGGGCATCAAGGGGGCACCAATGTTTCCAAAGAAAGGAAAAGAGCAAGGATGCCCTTTTGGAAGGGTTACTTGGTTGGTCTCCACAAGAATATTTTCCATTCCCAACTTATACACATATCCTTCCCTTATGGGATTGTACAAATGACTTTCCAAGGAAGAGAGATGCACAATCAAATCTTTTCTCTTAAGGAAGAAACTCCACAACTTTCAAACGAAAGATCAAATCCTTTCAGGACCAGTGGAGTGGTTGGTCAGTGACTCAAAATCTAAGGTCCAAAAGTGACAAGACAAATCCACTTTACACCAACTAAATACAAAGAGAAAAGAGAACTCCACTATAAAGTCCCTAAATATGCAACCAATCAAGCAACTTCCAAGTATTTCCGCTACAAGTTATGAGGACTAGACACCAAAATACAAGAAAGTGAAGGTAAGGGACCTTTCAAAGATAGTTTTAGATAATTATGGCCTAAACCTACCCGCGAAGGTAGCATAAATAGTTACGCTGACCCCTAGAAAACTCCTTTGCTGGTGCGACTACCCGAGCTTCGCAAGGGCACCCTCCATAAGTACTAAGAGAATAATACAAAATCTACCTCAGGTACCACGAGTATGCAAAATTATATTTGGTTGGGATCCAACAAGTTGGAAAGTGGGTATCTCTCTTCCCTGCCTTCACTCACCCTCGTGCTTAACTCCAAAATAGAAGAGCTTTCCTAGTCAACTTCACGGCGTTGGATATCACTCTTTTAATAAAATTCTATGTTTAAATTTAGAGTGGCCTTGGAGAGTTAACTCTCCACTCGCCTATTCCAAGGTCCTAATATGGCCTAGACTAGTTGATGTTACTACGATAAATCAAAAGAATTCTAGTTCATTTTAAATTAAGCACCTAATTTTAATGGATTTTCTTAGGTCAGGGGTAAGATGGAAGTGCAACTTTATGATGTTATGGATGCAAAAGAAATCAATAGAAAACATGGCTACATGCACATGAAAATTTTTTCTTTCGATGAAAAGAGATTTCTACAAGGTTCTATGAACAAACTATGAAATAAAAAAAAAAAAAATCTTTTTCTTTTTTCAAAACACACGCTCACACATTCAAATCTACAAAAAGGACTAAAAATGCTTATAGTGAAACTATCCCAATGCAAACTAAATGCTTAATGGAAGATTTAGAAGACTACTCTAAAAACAAGAAAATATGTTTCTCAAAATGATCAAGAGGCCAAACATGACAAGAGGAAGAACAAATTCAGTCACAAACGCTTCCCAAAATCAAGGGAATTCAACATAATGAAAAGAGTTCACACTTTTTTAAAATGATAAAGAGACCAAAAGCAAAACCGAAAAGGGAAAAAGAAAGGCAACAAAAAATGTTTTTATCTTTTTCCTTTTAAAGACATAAAAGAGTTTTTGAGAAAGCAAAAGCTACTAAAGGCTTCAAAATCAAATTCAAGCATACAGAACCTCAAACTTCATAGGCCACATATATCGCAAGGATGATAAGTCTTTGAGTGACCTAAGGCTACAAACTCAAATGAAATGATCTGAAAAGTAGCATACAAACTCCAACAAATAAGAAATAGTTCAAGAAGATCAAGAAAACTTTGCAAGATTGCAAGAAAAACTTTCTCAAAAACTGAGAGAAAACCAAGAACACCAACTTTCAGGAAATCAAGGCAAAGTAATGCAAAGGTTGGGTTATAAACAAATTGAAACCAATTCTCTATCCCAAAGACTTATACCAGCCAAGAACTTCACAGAGAATCCTTGAACCCAAACACATAAACCAACACCTTACAAAAAAGAAAATGTGAGGTTGGCTAGTTATTTTCGTAAAGGGAAATAAGAAACCGATAATCTACGAGAGGCAAAACTTTCCAAGGCAACCAATGACTAAACAAAAACGAGAAACATCAAGAAAAGCCCTTTACTGGACTCAACATTTGAAAATTTCAAATAAAACCAGGCATACACGAATGTGTAATGATAGACCAACGTTTATATGTGCCTGCTCTCAAGGAAAAACGCTTATATGCGTGTTCCTTGGGAAAAAAATTCATGTATACATGACTGTATAAACTAATACTCACCTATATAAAAGCCAGTAAGGAAAAATACAAAATTTAGGTCTAATCCAAAAGATCTGACTATTTTCCCAAGTTGAAGACAAGTCAAAAATACTGGAAAGACAAGAAAGCAAACAAGAAATCCCAGATCAAGCAAGAAACAATCCAAATTAGGAAATACTAGAAATATTCCCCATCAGCGTTTCCAATTCTATTATGGGAATAATGCACCCTAGGATAGGGGTTGACTAGCCCAACAGAGCAAAGGGCATGCACCAAAAAGAAGTAGACAAACAAGCAGCCTTTATACTTAAACTACTGAAGTAGGAAGAAGAAGTATTACCCAAAGGTCTTACGTTTTCGGTCGTTCCCATAGGGTCCAAACCCTTTGCTTCCTCCAATGCCTTAAAACCTGCAACTCATTCAAGAAAATGATATACAATAACAGTAATAGAAAGAATGTTCATGATATAAGTATTAAATCATATAAGCATATAAGTATAAAACATGAAATCATACATCAGTTAGATTAAAACATGAATTAAAGAATTAAGATCTAATCATGAGGAACAAGGCATGGCTTCTTTATTGATGACCATAAAAGAATGTGAAAGAATACAACCTAATCCTTCTCTGACTCCAAGCGAAACCTTCCTCCGGATTCGTCCTGCCCAAGCCTCGACAATCCTCTTTGAAATGCATACACATGGATGCCATATAAAGGAGATGAACATCAAGTTTCCTATGAAAATCAAGTTTCCTATAGCTGGGAGTGCAGGAGGCACAGGGATAGATCAGACTTGATCAGGGTCAAGTTGGATATAAAATCAATATCCTATCTTTCTCTCCCCTTAGGCCTTCCCCATGAGGTGTATTTATATGACCTTAAAACAATTTTTTCAATTGGTAAACAGTTAGGCCGCGAGCTCTTGTAGGTAGGCTTCTGGTGTAACCCATAAACCCCACCCAAAAAGTAGGGATTTTATATTTTTTCATATTTTAAATCATATACGTGGGTTGGGTATAGTTGAACCCATGTATGCACACACTTTTTACAGGTTACAGTTGCGTATGGAATTTAAAATGACGTTTTTTAATATTTGGACCAATTCTGAAGGGAAAGGGTTGCCCAAGGAAATGACTCAAAGAATCAAGTATACAAAGGTGGTAAATTATGCTATAACATATAGTATCACTTCAATTATGATTTAGCTATTAGTTCATTAGCATGTCCTTATCCATATAGGAATTGTATTTGTTTCACAAATTATTGCACATTAAACATAGTTTATCCTAAGCCTTCATGGTTGATTCAAGCCAAGGAATTTAGCTTAGTTTTCAAAGACTTCTATGAAGAAAATCCTCCAAGTTATTTTATTCTAAAAGGGCATAGGACAATTGTTCAATTTCACAATCATTCTAGCAAGAGTCCTTACAATTCAATCCATTTTAAAGGCCCTTCATCCATGCTATCTATAAGTTAGTGTTTATGGGCCAAATTTTATAGCTAACCATTAGGGTATCTTCTAAGTGCAAAATCCAAAATAGACTCTACACCATTTGGGATAGGAATCCCATCTGGTATATGGGCTCGGTAGCCGCCATGCTGCTTTTTGATTTTTTTTTGGATGGAATGAATTGGCAAGTGTTAGAAACAAATAAAGCTTATGATAAATACAACTTAAAGTAGCTTGATGGAAAATTTTACATATAAGATGTTATAGACATAACAATGACCAAATAATGTAACATGAATCTTAAATAAAACTGTTAGAGAACTTGAATTAAAATGCATGTATAAAAGTAAAAATTAGCTTATCGATCATGAATGAGTTCCTAATCAACAAAAAACATGAAAGCATGAGGGCTTCATTGATGAAGAAATGCCATATCACGTGCATTCATATTGAAGGATAAAAATGAGGAAAATCTAAAATAATATATTGACTATATAATAGGGGCTAAAAGGGTTTTTAAATGTTATATATATATATATATGATAGGCTTGAAGTCTCCGACAGAGCTAGGAAAATTCTAGTCCGCGCAAGGTGGATATCAAATTTCACAAAATTTCAGCCCCCGAGTGAGGAAATCGCTATTGAATTTCTACAACATCTACAAAATGGGAAATCCCTAGTGAGAAGTAGAAGAATCATAGTATCAGACGCTGTGATAGCCAAAGTTTCTAGGCTACAGACAAGGAAGAGGAAGCAGACAACCAGTCTGGTGACATGGCTCTGTTGTAGCACATCCATGATAAAAAACAAGAATCTTTAGATACAGAAGCTATTGACAAGCCCGTTAGTGTAAAAGATGCTCCTTGGAAGAGTCGAGTAGCCAAAGAAGAACTAAAGATTATGAGAGAAAAATACCAAAAGATTCAAAAGACAGTTAAAAGGCTATGTTGGAAGTTAAAATAAATTGCAAACGACAAAGCCCAAAGCACTACTCCTAAGGTAGTCACTGTGGCTATGCAAATGGAAATATGTAAGGGTAGGGCAACAAAAACCCAAACTAAATTCATTCCTACTCAAACAATAGCCACCCAGGAAAATTTGCATGCAGACTTAGTGGATGCAGCCGTTCAGATAGAGAGTTGGTCCTCCCACAATAAGAAAGTGTAGACTGAGGATATATCCTCTCATAGCATAGGCACTCAGACAGAAGAGCAAGCCAAGGATATCCTGTCAAGAAATGACCCTATTCTTCTAAAGCTACAGGAGGAGCTGACACAAGCCTAGCTTGCTTTAGAACGATGTGAACAGGAGACAGTTCGCCTACAAAAATATCTGGAGTTGTAGAAGCAGTTTAGGGAATTAACCATAACTGAGAATGGGACTTTTGATAGATTTGTATAGGAGGAAGACGCTGAAGAAGGTGAAGACCACGCTGGACAGAGTCATGAGTCAGATAGACACCATTTGTTCTCTATATTCGGATGTCTTGAAATGTAGGTATCCTACCACAAACTATGCCATGTTCTTATTAGAATGGTAGTTATTGTTAAAGATTAAAGCCGTAACAGCTGGCAAGCCAATCTAATTAAAGACAACTGAAGAATTTATAAGTTGTTGTAAGGAACATGGGGAAAAATTCCAATGGTTTCTTTGCGAATTTTATCTGCATAATTTCATATGAGAAGAAGAAGTGGATAAGAATCCTAGCCCTTTTGTTGGGGACATTCAGTTCTAGGATTTTATGTCTTTTGTAGTTAATCAACTTAAGTGGTTTAAGGCTTATAATTCATTACAAAGATAGGAACATGGGTTGGATCTCTGGTTAAGGAGTGAGCCTACTCACCCTTTGCAACTATTTTCTAAACATAAAAGGCTAATGACACAAGAGGGCGTGATTAAAATTATAGGGCCCATACATAAGGAAATTGTGTAGAAAGGAACAACATATTTCCTCTCCAGTCAAGAAAGATCCTTCGTTTCATCCAAAATGAGATGGATGATCTCAATTAACAGTGTTAACGAAAGAGAACCATTTAATTATGGGAATTTCAAAGCTGCTGCGAGCCAGTTGATCACATATAGCATTATTATCTTGAGGGAAGGGCCTTATTAGTTGGGATGTCGATTTATGAGTCCCATTAATTAGTATCCTCCTGAAGGGTATCGGTCTGACTATGAGTTTCCTGAAGGACACGAAAAGGCAACCTTTTCAATTCTCGCACAATATCACGATTTTAGGCCCAATAAAGAAACCTTCTTTTGAGCTTACTCCTTAACTACATTACATAGGAACTATTTATTTTTCATGAGGACATGAAATAAGGTAAGTAGGGGAGTATGTTGAGTTGTGCAATAGGTATGTATTTACTCTTTCTTACACTATCTTTTTCCTCTTTTCTTATCCATTTTGTGCCATGATATAATAACATATTTATAGGATTTTGATAAGGGATGAATGAAACTGCTCTTGATACAATTTGACCATCCAAACTAACTCTCATTTCTTTTTATACAGAAAAATAGCAGATGGAATAACTGCTATTCCAAAGTAGGAATAGCAAAAGCTAATCAAGGGAAATGAGGTGCGTCATGTGCGGTCGAACCATGGAACGAATCAGGAGGATCAGCACAAGATGAAAGAATTGTCTAAAGATAGCATTTAGTTGTGAATCCCTCAGGATCCTAAAGGGATCACATTTATCTTTTTCCTTTTGAATATAAAGCGGAAAACTAAAGGAAGAAAGTGATCTCTCACATTTTACTTTAATTTTAATTTTAATTTACAGAAGCGTGATTCTAAAGAATGAGATCATATTGTAATGACAAGTGAATTTGATGATTAATATCTAACTTGCGTTGTTGTTCATTTAGATATTTTGAAGTAGCTAAGTAGTATTCGATGGTGGCTAGGGCCTGGTCTCTAGTGGAACTTATTGTTGTTCCTTGTTTTATACTTTTCTATCTCCTGTAAGTTTATTCTACTTTACAAATTTGCAGTTGATTTACTTTTGTTAATTTGGACTTTTGGTATTCATTACAGTAATGTGTAATTCTAATTGGTTTTATTTATTCATGTCATGGATTGAATTATTCATCAGTTAAAGAATCAATTTTCGTTAATTAAAGGATAGAGTGTTATTGATTAGATCAAATGCTTTCCTTCTATCCAATAGTTTAAGTCCAACTGAAAGAGCTCAGTTAATGTTATGGTGCTCTCAGTTGATTATCATTGGAATTGGTTGATTAAGATTGAATTATGGTTTTGTTTGAGATTGAGTCGTGGTGCTTAAATGAATTACTTCCCTTAAAGTTAAAATATTGAGATTTGTGATTGCATCCATCTACTCTCGTATTGAATTTAATAACTTATTTTAAAGCATTACTCTATCGATTTATAGCTTGCATATATTGTGTACACTCTTGGAACAAAAGGACTTACCTAGGTTGATAATTAATGTGAGGAAATTAGGAGTTTTCAAAGACACCTATTAGCACCCAACAGTCTTACAAAGATAAGTTAAGTAATCGGGTAATAACAAGTTAAATAGTAAGGAACTTTGGTATAATATGGATTGAGCCCCGAGTAGGGCTACACGAAGGTAGCATCACAGGTTGCGAGGGACTAATAGATGCGCGTAGCGACATGCATGTAGGGTCAAACCGCGGACCGCCAGAAGCTCATTAGACATCCCCAGGGTGTGGAAACCTGGTTCTAGCACCCTCCCATACTACTTTGGATGAGACCTCAGTCCGCGCTCTGCACACTATTGCCGAAAGAGCTAGTAGTACAGGGATTTATTTGGCTAAATCACCTCTGAACCTAGGTCAGGCCCATACAAGACAATAATAGCCAACTTGTCTTTCTTTTTATTTTTCACTAATGCTCATATATGCTCAACAAAATAAAATGGGTTCCCCTATTTTCTCCCATGGTCTATATATCTCTCTCTACTTATAGTCGTGAATTTCCAGCAGTATGATTGATGATACCTAACTCACTATTTGCTAAAGTTTGAATGGTTTCTTGTACATTGTCACACACTACATGGCTTCCGTGTTGAGTTTCTTGTTGCACTAATTCTCCTATCGTACATAAAAATGATGCATAGATTGTCTTTTTTGTCATGGTCTCTGTATAATATTCCTCTTTGAATTATCTTTCTTAATTTCTTACTCTTTACTCCCTTCCCTCGTCTCCCTGTCTTCTTTGTTCCCCCGATTTTATTCTATTCTTACTTCCTCCTCCAAAATGTCTCGAAATAACATATTTTTCCTTAGAATTTCCCCTTTTTCCATTTTTTGTCATCGTCAAGTCATTTTTGTGTTTCAGGAAAAAATTTCCTAGGCCAATCAAATTCGTCCACCTCTCTCTATGTCCCCTATTTTTTTTGTTTGTTTGTTAGTTTTCTTGTTCTAGTGGGTGAGCATATCACCCCTGAATAATTCCAGTCACCAATACACTACCCACTAAATGGCCACTTCGCTGTTAATTTGTTTGTCTTTTTTCTTTTTTTCTTTCCTTGTTCTACGAAAGTATGTTTTTGTCCCTTCTTTATCCTGGAAACCAAATACACCAGTCCCATGCTAGCAAACTTTCCAGCCTCTAAGGCTATGATAAAAATAAACAAGTCCCTAGCTATTAATCCTCCTCAACTTTGTAAGTTTGTTTCCTTTGACTCAGTCCATTTTTATTTCAAATAATTTCCTTGTTTATAATGATGGAGAAGCAACCAAGGGTTGTCACAATTTCACAATCAGATGTTGTAGAATAACAAGTTCTGAAACCACATTCAAGACCTCTTAAATTTACACCGTTTCTAACCCCATTATTGTTGAAACTAGGAGCTAGAGTTAGTCAGACTAATTTTGTTCTTAAGAATATGTTAAATTGATCCTTCTCTTCTTGTACAAAGGCTATTATGGAATTGTCTTAATTTTTTATTTTCACTAACAATCCAAAATAACTACTCTCTGATTATGACTGTCACAAAACTAGACTACTTCCATGAAGAAAACGTTTTCAGAGGCCTTTGCGTATTTCTTAGGAGTTTGCTATGGTTCATGATAAAGGAAAGTTGTAGATGAGTTACAATTATAATTTTTTTCATTAAACATGTATTTTTTTCTTGTACTCATCACTTAGTGTAGTTTCTACCCTTGAAAAATTATATGCTACAGAATGAAGAAGTGGAGCTATCTGCTTAAGGAATGGGTATGACGAAAATTTCTCCTATTATAGTAATGTTGTGGCTCCTAGACACAACCCCTAGGTTTAAGAGGGATCAATGCCTAGGACATCTTATTCTCTCTTGAAGATAATTCATTGATGCTCAAGAGATAAATGAAAATGATTTTAGTTCAGGTTCAATTACCCTTTCTTAGAGGAAGATGTAGTATATGTAGTAACATGACATCATTCCCAATAATAAATGCTTTAGGTCTGGTGGCCTACACACAAAGAATGAAACTTAGCTTTTTTGTTGTAGAAACTACTGAAAAGAGAAATATAAGGGAGAAACCTAGTGTAGAGGGTTGGATAAAAAAGATAAACCTATGTAACAAAACACAATAGAATTATGGAAGAATAAGGAAAATAAATGTAGAAATTATGGAACACATTTTAAGGTTTCCAACTCAATATTTAATGGGTACATTCTGTCACAATATAACATAGTAAATATATAACCTCACATGTATTGTCTACTAAAATGCAACATATTAAATCCATTATTTATAAGTGAAACCAACAACTACTAATTACACAATTTCTGAGGAAGAGAAACACATATGAAATGGCATATGAAGGAGGCACACATTCTGTATATCCCAAATTCTTGGAATCACTAGCACTTCTTCATTAATATTCCAGAATGACAATAGATCGCATGCCTAAACATGTAAAATTTTCCAAAGAGACAATAGCATCCTTAGGAATAGGAAATTACAACCGAGTTTGGGACCTCCTTTAAAAACAAAGTTCACAACTCTAGAACACAGACTTCAAAACTGCTTAGAGTATATTTTGGAACTTTTTTTTAATGAGTTTCCTCCCTCTTTTTATAGGGAGAAAAAAAGAAAAACAACTTAAAAATTATCTCCCAATGTTGCAATTGTCTAATCAAATCAACTGTCTCACCATGCAAAAATCCGAATGATTACAAAATAGAACCGATTATCTTCTTGAAAAATGCAGAAATTTACAAAATTAATAGAAATATGAAAAACATGAGGTGTCATGATGGACACAACAAAATATATCCATGCCAATTTCTCTGATTTCCTTAAGTATATTTAGGGTCCGATGTTTGGATTATGTTGGGATGATGATTTGGTGATACCTCTATTATAGTATTCCCCGTGATTTCTAATCAATTTTCCTATCTTTTTATTCCCTTAGCAACTTGAAACTTCTCTTCTCAGAACTGGCCATGATCAGGCATGGTGGCAGAGTAGACTGGCTTTATACTTAGCTACCAACCCATCCATCTTTTATTACCTTTGTGCTACACTATCGGGGCCAGATACATCATGTAATATTAGCATAGTGAAACTTCGGATCTAAGGTGCATCATAAATTTACTTGAATTGACGTTAGTTCCAATGCCTTAACCCTCTTTGCTCTTAGTTACTTATTTCTCATATACCATAGAACCACTACCTGTGACTAGAGGCCTTGATACAGTACAAAATTTGAGATTTCGGAGACTCCATGCATCGTAACTTTATCTAATAATGTTGCAAATTATGAGATATTTATTGGCCTTCAACTCTTTGAAGTCCTTAGCCCATTTCTTGTTTTTGCTCTAGGGGACCTTTGCTTATTACCGGTGGTGTAGTACATAGGTGTTGGGCTATCGCGACCTTCATTCATCGTAACTGTAAAAAAATAGAAGTTACAAAATCATATTACCTTGAAGCTCGTAACCCCTTTTCTATTGGCCTCCTTATCAAAACTCCATCATTGAACTCGATGTTGTGACTAGTGGCTTGGGTGCTAAGGTTCTTAAGCCTTCAGGCCGCTATTGGGGGCCTATCTTCTTTTATATTTGTTCTTCCTCCCTTAGTTCCTTGAATTATTGTGACCAACTTCCACATAACAATTAGAACCCCTGCCATTGGAACACTTTCAAGAAATATTTATAAAGAAGTTTTCATTTATCTCTTCTTTGATGGGCTCCACAGCACTTGGGTGCTCTGACCTTGGCTCGCGTTCTTGGTTCTTTGAGACCTTGAAACCAAATTTTAACAACATTAGTAACCCCTCTCCTTGGGTTCTTTTCAAAAACACAATCACAACGGGGTCTAAAATTCCAACCTCCAATATTCAACATAGTGTATCAGTGCTCTGCCCTTTCTAAGTCCTTTGTCCCCTAAGTCATCATGACCAAGTGTTAGAAATATCGTAGCACCTCCCATCGGATCAGAATGTTTATAAACAAATTTAATTAGAGGGTTGCAAAATCTCTTTCCTCAAAACTACTGACCTCTAGAATTACATCATGCTGACATCATCATCTCCATGTTGAGCCTCCTTGGTGGTTGTTAGAGCCTAGATTGACCTCAGGCTGAAGGAAGGAAATCCTAGGATAACCACAATCCAAGCTTAACCTGGTAGCTATCCCTACCAGGTTAGGAGAGGGCTCTTCTATGATAATTCTTCCTCCTTTATGAGGCTTCCTCTGCTGCTTATGTCTCTACATGGAGCTATCACTGAGTGTTTCTTCCTCATAGTCATATTCACTGTCTCTTTCCATTATTTTTCTTTGGTTGTGAACACTTATGGTTTTGTATGGGTGATGATGGGATAGGGTGAAGGAATGGAAACAACAGAATGAAGATGGAAGGATATGTGAGAGTATTATGTGTGGACAGGTTTTTAGGGATGAGTGGGGTTTTAGGGAGAGTGGGTAGAGTTTATAGGGTTGATGGAGAGTGTAAGTAGGAATTTAGGGAAAATGTATGAGGGGAATGGGATTTACGAAATATGACACGTGGGAATGAGGTTTAGGGAATAATGGCAAGTAGATAGGGTATACATATACTAGTGATATGAAGAAAACCAGGGTTTCACCCTAGAAGCTAGGGTTTTAGATTTAAGTATGCTAAATAGAAAACTTGGAAAACAAACCCTAGATCATAAGATATGATGATTGTACTTACTTGCAAGAGAGCGAAATTGATGACTTTGAGGTGAATTTGGTAGGTGTAGAACGTTTTGGGTGATTTGGAGCTTGGTTGGGCAGAAGTGCCATACCTCACATAGGTGTGTAATGCCACTCTAAAGGTGCAATGCCCTTGTAAAATTACACAAGGAAATGTTGCCAGGTGTGCAGCGCCAACTTTAAAACGCATTGTCCTCCTTAAAAGCGCAACGCTAGTTAATTTTGTCCAAAAACCCAGCAACGGAATTGCATTTGCCCAATAATGCTTGAAATCAATCTTTAGCTCTCCCTTTAGCACTTTGAATTTCAACACTAAGACAATGAAATTATAAATAGAAGGATGGCTTTATATAGCTTTCAATTTTTTATTTTTCTTGATAAAAACCCACTTTTATAATGTTTATATGCTTTTTCCAATACTCTCTTTTTTATGCTTGGTTTTGTTTTGATAGGTGAACTGATGCTCAAATTATTTTGAATTTTTGCAGTGGAAGTACTTTGACAACATCACCAAATATCCAGGAGCATCATGGGACCATTATTACATATGAGAACAATAAAATTACATCAAATTTAAAGATAACATACAAATGCTCTGTTTTGACCTCAAAACTAGTTTTGAGGTGAGAACTTCATTAAGCTTACAAATTAACAAATTATGACTTTCTGATCATTATTTCACCTTCTCATGTCTTTGCTAACTATTATTAGCAGTAATCACTAAATTTTTACCATGATGGAAACCCTAAGACCTAATGAGACCGAAACCCTATGTAATTGATGAAATGAACTAAAAATGAGCTTGAATCATTGATTGAAAGGTATGAAAGGAGGTCGACAAGTACATATCATGAGGGAAAAACTGAAATAAACCCTACCATCAGTAGATCCATGACCTAATGGAATGAAACCTTGTCAGAATGGGACTCCTAGTATGAAATGCAAAAGAGTAATTTTTTATCATTGATGGCAGTGTGAAGACATTGACACTAACATTGGCTCCAATGGGGATGGTAGCTCCTTGGAGGTGCCAAGAACCATAGATCTCTAGGAACATGTAGGCTAGTGCCTCATCCATTGTGCATGGAGTAAAAAACACAAATTGAAATGCATGACTGAAAATTGATGACTTGACGACAGAAACTGACTCTGAAACTGTCTTGAAAATGACTAAAAAAATGACTCAAGACTTACTTAACTGAAACAAGTATTTACAAGGATTTTTAATGGTAGCAGACCATCGAGATTTGATGGCTTCAAATCATAATGACAACCACCTACCTACTGATGAAATACGTACAATCATGTGAAGTGGGCCTTCCAATGTAACCAATCCAACATATGGCTACTTACTTAAATTTTGCTCTCACTTTCCCCAAGCAGGTAGAATGATGTACATGTAGGAAAATCACAATAACAATTGAAACCAAGGCATATGCTAATGAACTAGACAACATTCATCTTCTCCAATGCTTGCAAAAGAATCCCAAAGGGACCTTAAAAATCCTGAAGCACTAGGTTGTCTTGAGATCTAGCAACAAAAGCACAAGTACTACCTTCATTATGATCTAAAAGAGCAGTTGGTTGTTGATTGATAGGAAGGCATAGAGAAGTATAAGCTTCTGATATCTGAGTGTTGGTTGTAAATTCCTTGACCATGAGAAATTCTGACTCAATTTCTGGCATACTATTTCTCTCAATCTCATATTCCTCATTTTCATAGTCTAAGCCTTTCTTAAACATAAAACATTCTTCAAGATTATCAAACATGACAGCCCTATCATCTTCATGAAGGAAAAAAATATTTGTTCATTGATCTATAAATCTAATTTCAAGAATTTCCTCATTTTCAAAAGTGGAAGAAGCTTCACTAACACCTTCTTGGGGATGTGAACACTACAAACCTACATTAGCTTGGGCTGTAACATGACCTTTTAGGAGTTGATATATCTCATTTTCAGACACAGGAGATAATACCTTTTGTTTTATTTTCCTAAAACAATCATTTTCTTCTTGAAATAATAATTCAAAACATGAAAAACCTGAATGATAGTCCTCAATTCCCCAGTCTTCTGAAATGTAAAAACATTGTCAATCATCTTCATATGACATGGAAACCCGATTGTCATGTTTATTATCACACTCAATAGTCATACAAGGGAAAAATTTAGATAGTTCTTGAAACTCAAAACTAACACTCCTATCATTTACCACTGAGTTATCCAAAGAATATTTTTCACTTACTTGAACAAGGATCTCATCTTGTTTTTCATGAAAGGACTAGATTACCTCCTCGTGAAGGCTTTGCTCTAATGAAATGAGAACACTTGGGTCAATAACTTTGTCTTCTTCATTCCAGATGATCTCAACAGCAGAGCTCTCCTTCAAGGGATTCAAAACAAGGTACTCTTCATCATCGTGATCTGAATCTAGATCTGAAATAACCAACTTGACTTTATCACAATCTGAAATTGGAACTTGATTTTCCTGCATACTGTCTTCTGATATGAGCAGATCTAAAATATGACCTTGTCTTCCATCATTGTCCATTGTACTAAGATCTTGAACCTACTGCAAATTTTCTTGAGCATCTTGATAAGTGTCCTCTAAGCTCTCTTTATGCTGTTGAAATGGATTTTCATACAAGGTTTCCATGATCTCATCGTCCATGAAGTCATCATCTTCATAAATTTTCTCAAGATTTTCAATAAAACTATAAAATGTTTGCAACAGTTCTAAACTAAATTTAAGGATGGATAATATCCTTTATACCTTTCAAAGAACATGGTATGAAAATATTTTAAATAGTAAATACAAGCAGGTGGCAAATTTTCATACCAAAATCATGGTTCACCTTCCAGAGTGGCCATGAATATCTTCATCAAGCAGTCTTCAGGGTAATCAACTTTCAACTTGTGAATATGCATGTGAATTCTAAGAAGATGTAAAGCAGCATCATTCCTATCATCGTCTTTAAACATAGGAAAATTCCTTTGCCAATCTACCATACAAATTTTATTTGGGAAACCTGGAATGTGTTCTCATCTCATGGGAGCATACTTTCGAGCAAACAAGTCCATTTTTTATGACAATGAATTCACCAAGAAATTCTTCAGGCAACTAATTCTTGAAGAGTAGAGTTTCCATAAAAATTCTGAAACTTGGGATTTGTTGATAGTGGAGTCACCAAGTGAATGATTTCAACCTTCCAGTGTATGATTGCTTTCCACCATCAACAATCAGATCTAAACTTGTACATTTTACTGAGGAACATAAAAATATGTTCCCCAGTATGGTCACCACTATGTTAGAGCCTATATTGACCTCAGGCTGAAGGAAGGCAATCCTAGGATAACCAAAATCCAAGCTTAACCTGGTAGCTATCCCTACCAGGTCAAGAGAGGGCTCTTCTATGATAATTCTTCCTCTGTTGCTTATGTCTCTACATGGAGCTATCACTGAGTGTTTCTTCCTCATAGTCATATTCATTGCCTCTTTCCATTATTTTTCTGTGGTTGTGAACACTTATGGTTTTGTATGGGTGATGATGGGATAGGGTGAAGGAATGAAAACAACAGAATGAAGATGGAAGGATATGTGAGAGTATTATGTGTGGACAGGTTTTTAGGGATGAGTAGGGCTTTAGGGAGAGTGGGTAGAGTTTATAGGGTTGATGGAGAGTGTAAGTAGGAATTTAGGGAAAATGTATGAGGGGAATGGGATTTATGAAATATGACACGTGGGAATGAGGTTTAGGGAATAATGGCAAGTAGATAGGGTATACATATACTAGTGATATGAAGAAAACTAGGGTTTCACCCTAGAAGCTAGGGTTTTAGATTTAAGCATGTTAAACACCAAACTTGGCAAAAAAACCCTAGATCATAAGATATGATGATTGTACTTACTTAAGGGAGAGCGAAATTGATGATTTTGAGGTGAATTTGGCAGGTGTAGAATGTTTTGGGTGATTTGGAGCTTGGCTAGGCAGAAGCACAGTGCCTCACACAGGTGGACAATGCCACTCTGAAAGCGTAGTGGCCATGTAAAATTACACAAGGAAATGTTGCCAGGTGCGCATCACCAACTTGAAAACACATCACCCTCCTCAAAAGCGTAGCACCAGTTAATTTTGTCCAAAAACACAACAACTAACTTGCATTTGCCCAATAATGCTTGAAATCAATCTTTAGCTCTCCCTTTGGCACTTTGAATTTCAACACTAAGATAATGAAATGATAAATAGAAGGATGGCTTTATATAGCTTTCAATTTTTTATTTTTGTTGATAAAAACCCACTTTTATAATTTCTATCTGCTTTTTCCAATACTCTGTTTTTCATGCTTGGTTTCTTTGCTTTGATAGGTGAACTAATGCTCAAATTCTTTTGAATTTTTGGAGTGGCAGTACTTTGACAACATCATCAGATATCTAGGAGTAGCATGGGACTATTATTACATATGAGAACAATAAAATTACATTAAATTTAGAGATAACATGCAAATGCTCTATTTTCACCTCAAAACTAGTTTTGAGGTGAGAACTTCATTAAGCTTACAAATTAACAAATTATGACTTTCTGAGCATTATTTGACCTCGTCATGTCTTTGATGACCATTATTAGCAATAATCACTGAATTTGACCATGATGGAAACCCTAAGACCTAATGAGACTGAAACCCTATGTAACTGATGAAATGAACTAAACATGAGCATGAATCATTGACTGAAAGGTATGAAAGAAGGTCAGCAAGTACATATCATGAGGGGAAAACTGAAATAAACCCTACCATCAGTAGATCCATGACCTAATAGAATGCAGCCTCATGAAAATGGGACTCCTAGTATGAAATTCAAAAGAGTAATTTTTTATCACTGATGACAGTGTGAAGACACTGACACTAATAGTGGTGACATGTGTCACCCAAATTTTCTCCAATAGGCCCTCAAAATGTTGAAATTATCTACCACATGCCCACCATACGGCCACATCATGGTGACATCATCTGCCTCTTTAGCCCCCTTAGAGCCAATTATCTGCTACCAAGTGTCATATTTTGCAAAGAGATATAAGGTCCCTAGGGTCCTTGGATTTTCAATGATTTCCTTTATTTTTTTCTCTTATCAATGATATCGAGACTTATACAAAATTATATATTTTAAAAGGTTTCAAGGTCCCAATCTCTGATGTCTCAAAATTACTCACCCTTCAAGATATGGGTCCCGATGTTTCCTCTGCTCCGACGTCCAGCATTCCGGTATCGGGACCCAATAAACCTTCCTTCCCATTCTTCTGATATTGAGTTCTGACGTGATCACCTCTCGAATATTGACACTCCCCTTTTCATTTCTGCCTCTGATATTTCAGGGCTTCGTTTTTTGGATCTCCTTTGAATTTTGGCTTCAGAAATTTTGGGTCTCACATCTAATATTGACCCCTGATATGCTAAGCCTTCTCCGAAATGGTGATTCGATGTGCTACATTTCTCTTTTGATTTCACTTTCATGACCTAGATTGCACCTCTTCCTTGTTGTATCATAGATGGAAAAGAGGAGCATTTGACAAAAATGAAATAAAATATTACAAATACAACATTGGCTACAATTGAGGACGATGTATTGCAAGCAATGCATTGATAACCTGTCGATTAGTGCCTTATATTCATTGGGCATGGAGTCATTTTATTCAGGTACATGAAAAGAAAAAATAGAAAGATTAAGAACTTAAATCATTACTAGTATGTACAATGGCTCACTTGTATATACAGTGGATGAAAATTGACCTCTTTAACGTTGTAAATAAAGCTTGAGAAACTACCCATTCAAAGGGAGTTCAAGCACCTCAACATCCAATTTTCCACAAGAAGGTGTTGCTTCCCTTCACTTCAAATATATTGAAGGGTCCAAACCATAAGGGATCTAACTTCCCATGTATTCCTTTATCCTCTCTTCTGACATTCCATCTAAGTACCAAATCTCCTGGCTGCAGGGATCTATGCCTTGCTTTTCTCTCAAAGAGAGACTTCATCCTTTCCCGATAATTGATCAAATTTTGATTTATTTGTTCCCTACTTTCTTGAAGTTATACTAGGTAGCCAATCCTCTTGGTTAGATAATTTGGCTCCTCCTTAACATCTTGTATAATTTTAGCAAATGGATTTGCTAACTGTATAGGGAAAATTGTGGCTTGCCCATACAATAATTCAAATAGAGATTTTCCAGTGGACCTCTAGGTGGTAACCCTGTTAGCCCATAGGTAAAACTTCAACTGTGAATCCTAGTTCTTCTGATTTTATTCTATTGTCTTCTTCAAAATCCTTACTAAGATTTTATTAGAGGATTCATCCAATACATTTCCCTACGGGAAATGGGTAGTGGAATGTCCTACTATAGTGTTGTACCTTTCGTAAAACTCTATAAAATTGGCTGACTTGAGCACCTAAGTATTGTTAGTGACAATTTTCTTTGGGTAGCCGAACCTAGCAAGGATGGTTTCATCTAGAAACTTGATGACTAGTTCATCAAGTGCATTCCTAGCTGGGGTAGCTTCCACCAACTTGGGGAAATAATCAGTGGTTGTGAGTATCCATTTGTGTTGGCCATTAGAAGGTGGATGTATCTATATAAAAAATTCTAACCTAAATGATTCTTCTACAAAAATAGGGATTGAAGGAAGGGGCTACAAACTTTGTTTTTCTGCAAATATTTGACACTTCTCACTAGCCTGGACATAGGTATTTACTTGACCGAACAACTTAGGCCAATAAAAGCCTGCTTTGATAATTTTGTGGGTTGTAGCTCTCCAAATATAATGTCCTCCACAAAAACAATTATGGAACTCATAATTCACTTTATGAATTTCTTATTCAACTAGACATAAGAGAAAAATTCCCACTAGGTCCTTCCAATACAGTTGGCCATTTGAGATCATGCATTTCTGGGCTTGTAGCCTAAAAGCCCTATATTTCACTTTATCAAAATCAATTGGGCAATTAAAAACAAAAAAGTAATGAAGAATATGTTTATACCATTGTGAGTCAAGGTACCTCATTTGAATTCAATGTGTTGAAGTATTGGCATTATTCTGCTCCTCTTCTATTTTGCTTTCTCCTTCCATGGTTGTTAGTAAATTTATACCCAAGGCTTCGTAGTTTGTTTCAAGCAAGATTTTAGCTAACCCCTACCATTTGTTGACAGAATAACTTCGGCGTAAATCACATGTAGAGAGACATTTGTCGACGCGTTTCGAACGAACTAGTGTAGTTCATCATCAGGACAAGTTGAAGAAACAGATCCAGCTACACCTATTAAATAGAGTGAGCAGAGACTCCAACAGCTATATTCGACTCTAGGACCCAGGACAAAATTTATTTATTTAATTATTATTATTAT
>APFE030150526.1:0-25790 GCA_000404065.3 Pinus taeda | reverse complement strand
AAAAATAAAAATAAAAACAAAAATAAACAAATAATTAGCACAACCCCGTGGAGGGGGCAGAAACACTAACTAAGAAGAGAGCGTCGGAATCCAGCACCTACTGATTTTCCAGCCGTCATCTCTGTTGAGATTGTTCGGCCTCTTTTCAATCTCGATAGCTTCCCTAAGTTTACGATGATGGAACTGAGCAATCTTAGCCACAACCTTGGCCTCCTCAATGCATACCTGATGCTTGGTCTTTTCTACATGCTCTGCTAAAGCCGATGACTTGGATCTCCCATGTCTTAGGTCAGCAGCATGCTCGCAAATCCTTTGATGGATGGATCGCCCTGTTTCTCCAATATAGGGGGTCCCACATGAACAAGGGATCAAGTAGACACCCTTCATGTCCTTAGGGTTAACGGGATCCTTCACCGATCTAAGGGACTTGCGAATGGTGTTGAGGGGACTAAAGGTTGAGGGGATATCAAATTTCTTAAGGATCCAAGTGATCTTGTCCGTGGTTCCTTGGATATAGGGAAGATGGACACCTAGACGACGCTCTTTAGGCTCTTTCTTAATCAACGCACTATTTGAGGACCTACCATTTGATCAACTTATTGGGATTGATATCCATGTCATATTCATCTATTTTAGCAATCCACTTGCTTGTTCTTCCTTCACTATCCCATTGTACAAGGATCTCTTTCATTGCAATTGTAGGAACATAAGTTGTTATACTAGATTGTAAACATAGATTCTAAAAGATTTTAGGGCTTTTACTAAAGCATATGCCTGCTTCTCCAAAATATTATATTTTAACTGAACATCTCGTAGCACCTGGCTGAAAAATGCAATTGGTTGCTCGTAACCTTCATTATTTTTTTGCAACAAGACAGAGGCCACCTCGTGGGGAGAAGCAAAAGAAAAAAAGAAAAATGGTTTATGAAAATCTATGCTGACTAGTAATGGGGCCTCTACAAAATCCTTTTTTTATTCTAGAGAATGATTCCTAAGATTCTACTATTTTCTTTAGTTCCCTATATTTTCTCGACATCTCTGTGATTTCTTTGACCATCTCATCATAATTTGGTATACACCTTCTTAAGAAGTTGACTCTTCCCAAGAAGACCTAGATTTATTTCTTATTTATTGGTAATGGAATTTCTTTTATGGCTTCCAACCTTTTGGGATCAATCTTTACTCTCTCTTTTTCCACAATGTCACCCAACAATTTTCCTTCACTTAGAGAAAATTTAGATTTCTTGGGATTTAATGACAGACCATACCTTTTGCATTTTTCAAAAGTGAGCTACAAGTGTTTAATGTGCTCTTCATATGTTTTTGAGAAAATAGTGATGTCATCGAGGTAAATGACTATAAATTCTCTCTCTAACAAATGTTATATCCATAGCTCTCTCAAAATTGGATCCTACATTTATGAGGCCAAAGGGTATTTTGGCGTACATAAACATTCTGCAGGGTGTAGTGAAAGTTGTTTTCTTCTGATCTTTTGGGTGAACAATGAACTTGTTGTATCCAGAGAAGCCATTCAACATGGACATCCAAGCAGACCCTACCACCTTCTGTAGAATGTACTTCATCTTAGGGAAAGGGTAATTATATTTTAGTGAGGCCTTGTTTAGATTCCGAAAGTCAACACATAAGCTTATTTCTCAATTCTTATTCCTAACATGATCTAGATTTTCTACTAACTCGGAGTACCTTAACGACACAATTATATTAGCCTATAACAACTTATTTACCTCATTTTTAATGGACGAGAGAAACAAAGGATTAATCTACTTGATCTTCTACTTATATGGATTCACTCCATCTTTTAAGGTAATTTTGTGTTGTATGACACTAGGATCGAAAGTCTTTATATGACTAGGAAAACACATCCATCTACTCCGTAAAAATATCTAGATACCCTTACTTGTATTCTTTGGAAATTCCTTTAGCCAACTTTATCACCGTAGGGGCTTGTTCTGTACGAATGTTACAAACCTCCAACTATTCTTCAAGCTCTTCCTTAGTTGGCTTAGTAGCCACAACATTTGATTTAAAAATCCTCTCCAATGGAACAAATCCTTTGGGGATGAAAGTCTCCTTTAGCTCCACTATATTGTGACCAACAATGGTTTCTTTCCAACTGGCCTGTTGTTCACATTTCATCTCCTCATCCCCTTAGTCAAGAACTGAGTTTGAAAACTCTCCAATAATTTCCATGATGTGTTTGATTTGTTCCTCATCTTTAAACACCTTCCAATAATTGGCATTATATGGTATTGAAGGTCTGAACCTGACCTCAACTTCATATCTGAGTAAGGGGTTTTGAGCTACCTTGAAGTTACTATCAGCTATAGTGAAAGAGTCTCCCATCTAATTAAAAAATTTGATATTAAAGGCTAAGAAAAAAAAACTCAATCAGATCCCATAGCTCATTTCGGTAAGCCCTCAATCTTGGATGTTTATTTTAGCATTAATTTCTTATTTTCTTTACCACTAGCTCTGAATATCCAAACACTGTCAAGCACCCAATTTTGAGATTTTTTGTAGCTTGCAGCCCTAACAATAGAGCTTCATATTCAACAACATTATTAGTGGCTTCAAATTCTATCTTGAAAGATACAGGAATCAGGTTGCCTTTTGTAATTACACCTACCCCATTTCCTTCCCTGGAATAAGCACCATCAAGGTATAACTTATACTTTATTACTCTCTAGTGATTTTTTATTTACCTTAATAGAACATTCCACTATGTTTCATCCATGATTTCATCATTTTCCTCTAACAAGAAATAATATCATTTTTTCTCTTTACCATACAATGGAGCATTATTTGAACAATCAACGCTTGTAACTATCTTAAATAATATCAATTCTTTATACATTCGGCGTTCCTCTCTGCCAAAAATAGAAATGGTGGCATATGTCAATCCAATTTGATAGATCGCCTAATTTTCGATCCCCTTGACTTGGAAAAAAGAATACGAAACTTTGCATGGATGTCAACAACTACAATATCCATTACAACACTTTTTATCAGGATCTAGGGAAAATTAACCACCAGGCCTTTAATCATCCTTGGGAATTTTACTCTCTTATAATCAAAGGCATACATGTATTTATATGGTTTTGTTATTTGCAGTCCCAATTGATCCATGAAAGACCAGGGAATAATATTATGAGAATCTCTTTATTCGAGCATAGAATGATGTAGTAGGAGCTCATGGATTACCAAGGTAACATGGAAAGGGGCAGTGGAAGAGTCTTTCTCCTCAATGTTAGGTCCAAATAAAACCATGGGTATTTCTTCGTGGAGGTTCAGGCTATCTTGCATAGGAGCTATGGTATGTGGGCACATGAATTGTGATAATTGAGCTCTATAATTAGGTTGTTTTAATAATTTAGGGGTTCGTATCAGCTATTGCAGCTTCAGCAGGCTCCTTCTCCTTACTACAGACTGGCTGGGTTTTAGGACATGATTTCTCTATTTTGGGAACTTCAGGTGTATAAGAAACAATATCTAAGGAATCCTTGCTTCTTGATGCGATTGGATCAAGAAGTTTCTTTCATTTATCTATTGATTTAGGGGGATTTGAGTGGGTATGATCTTCATTTTTGTCTTGCATTCTTGAACTTTTACTAGAAGACTGAAGGTGATATTTTTTGTGTAACAAGGCCTGCATCAAGTCAGAAAATCTCCCGCAATAGCTATCAATCTCACCATCATCCAACGGGGCATCAAAATCATGCCTTTCTTCCTCGTATGATTCTATTTCATGTTCCTTATCAGAAAGAGAAAAGAACTGGTTTTATTGAACCTATTTGGCTTCTTCAACATGTTCCTCTGGATCATCTTCCAATTACAGAGGTGGTTGAATATGATCTTGTTGCTCCTTTCTATCCATCTATAAGAGGTGAAAGGGTGCTCTTCTATATTGAGGGTTGAAACTTTGGTTTGGAGATTGTTGACTCTGTCGAGTGGGGTTTTTTTTCTCCAACTCTAATTTTACAAGCTTGTTAGAAAAATTTCTTATCAACTTATTTATCTTCTCAAGCTTATGTTCTTAGGTTTCATTCCCATGGCTTAAAGAGTTGGCTTCCTCTTTTCCCATCCTCCTATCACCATACTTAGTTTTCCCTTTCCATTTTCCACTGGTGGTGAAATTTTCTTCCAATTCTAAAGCATCTATTTGAATCTAGTCTAGGGTACGGGGCATTCTTTCTCTAAGAGTGAAACGAAAATCAGGTTCAAAATATCCAGCAAAAACCACTTTAGTAGCAACTTGTGGATGTTTAATTTTAGTTGGAACACTATTGTATAATTTGTTAAGCCTTTTTGTGAATTCTAAGACATCGTCATTATGTGTTTTCTTCATTGCATTTAACTTAGTGAGGATGTACCCATAGTCCATTTTCTCTCCCCATTTCTCCATAAAATAATTGTCCATCACCTCCCAGGTAGTGATTGAAGCATTGGGGATGGATTTCAAGCATTTCATTGCCTCTCCATCTAGGGACTAGACAAAAATTCTTAACACCACATTCAATTATGCTACATCCATATTTTCGTCAACTACACAAAATCATTCTATATGTCTTTGAGCTGAGATATCATCTTCTCTAGTGAATCTTGGAAAGAGATTAAGATAATATTGTGGCATAGAATTTTGGTGTTATGGAAAGTCCAGTGGAGCACCTTTAATTAGGAGGAAACCATAGATAGCCATGTTTTGCAAGGGAGGTGGTAGGAAGTTTATAACAGGGCCTTACTGAAGAGTTATCTGAATTGAAGTTGACCGGAGATGAGTTGGGAAACTATTAATGCTCTATGTTGGACTATTTATTGGAATATCTTTAACTTCCTCATGTTCTGGGAAGGTATGAAATGCGAAGGGAGGTGAACTGATAAAAGCTTATTTGATTTTGACTCTCAAGGCGAATGGGCCAAAAATGCACAACATTCCTTAAGATAATCCAAACCTTTGGAGGAATACTCAGAGTAATTTATCATAGCCTCTTGAGAGCTAGAGGATGATACTTCTAGAAACTAGGTCACAGGAACTAGAGTGACAAGATTTATTCCTTTCCATACTTTCGTAGATATTATCTTTTCAGGGTCGAACACAGGGGGAGCTTTATGTTCTGAAGTATTAGAGTCACCAAGGTGAGAGATCTTCAAGCCAAACCCATTTCTATTCATGTTACCAAGGTGTGTACAAATGTCGTACTGAGGGAAAATATTATGATTCGTCCCTAGGAATGGATCCAAAAGATGTTGTGGTTCCTAGAGAAAACCCCTTGTTTGAAGAGGGATCATTGCCCAAGACATCTTAGCCTCTCTTGAACATAATTCATTATTTCTCAAGAGATAAATGAAAATGATTTTAGATCTGGTTCAATTACCTTTTGTTAGAGGAAGATATACTATATGCAGTAATAAGACATCATTCCCAAGAATAAATGTTTCAAGTCTAGTCATTGGCACAAAGAGAATGCAACTTAGATTTATCATTGCACAAATATGGAAAGGATAAATATAAGGGACGGACCTGGTGCAAAGGGTTGGATAAAAACATAATCCTATGCAACAAACCCTAGCAGAATTATGGAAGAATATGGAAATGAAATGATGAAATTATGGAGCACATTTTAAGGTTTCCATCTCAATACTTCATGGGTACATTCTGTCACAATATAACATAGTAAATTTGTAACCTCACAAGTACTATCTACTATAATATAAAATAGTGAATCCATTATTTATAAGTGAAACCAACAGTTACTAATTAGACAATTTGTGAGGAAGAGAAACATATATGAAATGACATGCAAAGGAGGAACACATACTACATATCCCAAATGCTTGGAATCACTAGCACTTATTCATTAATCTTCCACAATGAAAATAGAAAATAGGCCTAAACAGGAGAATTTTTTTAAAGAAACAATAACATCCTAGGGAATAAGAATTTAGAATCAAATTTGGAACCTCTTCTAAAAATAGAGTTTGGAACTCGCAAACAGAGATTTCAGAACTCTTGAGAGAAGAATTCAGGAACCTTTCATAATGAGTTTCCTCCCTCTTTTTATAGGGAGAACCAAAGAAAAAAAACTTACAAAATATCTCGCAATGCAATGGTTGTCTGATCAACTTAGTTGTTTGAGCATGTGAAAATCCTAACGATTACAAAACATAACCAATTCTCTTCTTAAAAAATGCAAAAATTTACAAAAATAATAGAAATATGAAAAACATGAGCTGTCATGATGGACACAACAAAATATCTCCATGTCAATTCCCCTTATTTCCTTAGGTAGATTCAGGCTTCGATGTCTGGATTAATGGTGGGTTGATGATCTCGCAATACTTATGTTACACTATTCCCCATGATTTCTGGCCAGTTTGCCTATCGCTTTCTTCCCTTAATAAGTTGGACTTATCTTCTCAAAACAATCCATGATCACGCACTGTGGTGGAGTGGAGGTGCTTTGTACTTAGCTGCTAACCCATCCATCTTTTTTTCCCTTCGTACTAGACTATCAGGGCCTATTATATCCTGTAATACTAACATAGTACAACTTCAGATGCGAGACATATCATAAGATTTTTTAAATTGATGTTACAAAAACACAAAGTTCGGATACCTTATCCCCCTTTTCTTTTAGCTCCTTACTACTCATATACCATAGAACCACTACCTTTGACTAAAGGCCTTCATATAATACAACATTCGTGATTTTAGAGCACCCGTGCATCATAAATTTATTTAAATAACATTACAAATTACAAGCTCCTAATTGGCCTTCACCTTTTTGATGTCCTTAGGCCCCTTCTTGTTTTTCTCCATGGAAACTTTTCTTATGACCATTGGTGTAGTGCTTACGCACTGAGGTATCAGGGCCTTCAGCCATTGTAAATCTGTAAAAATAGAAGTTATGAAATCATATTATCTCGATTCTCTTATCCCCTTTTCTATTGGCCTCCTTATCACAACTTCATCGTAGAACTGGGTGTCGTGAACAATAGCTTGGGTGCTTGGGTGCTTAACCCTTCGAGCTCCCATTAGGGGCCTATTTCCTTTTATATTTTTTGTTCTGTCTTTAGATCCTTAAATACTTGGGACCAACTTCCATATAAAAAATAGAACCCCTCTCATCGGAACACTTTCGATAAAGGTTTATAAAGAAGTTTTGATTCCTCTCTCTTCTGATGAGATCCATACCACTTTGGTGCTTGACCTTGGTCCACACCCTTGGTTCTTTGGGCTATTGCAACTAAACACTAGCAACATTGGAAACCCCTCTCATCGGGGTCTTTTCAAAAGCACAATTACAATAGGGGTTTGAGAGTTATGACCTTTGATATTCAGCATATCGCTTAGGTGCTCTACCTTTTCTACGTCCTTGGTACCCTAATTCCTCATCACCAATCGCTAGCAGTATCAGAACCCCTCCCATCAGATAGGAACTTTTATAAACATTTTAAACAGTGGTTTAAAAATATCTTTCCTCCGAACTACCCACCTTCGAAATGACATCATGCTGATGTCATCATCTCCATGAGGAGCCTCCTTGGTGGTGACGTGTGTCATCCAGATTTACCCCATTAGGCCCTCAAAAATGTCAAAATCATCCATAACATATGACCACATCACGCTGATGTCATTTTCTGTATCAGCCCCCTCGGCGCCAATTCTCTGCTTCCAAGTGTCTTGTCATGAGGAGAGAGAAGGGGTCCTTAGGGTCCTCATATTTTCAGCTATTTCCTTTGTTTTTTCCCCTTCTCAGTGATATCGGGACTTTTATAGAATTATATATTTTAAAAGGCTATGACGTATTGATCTTTGATTTCCCAAAATGATTGATCCTTCAATATTTTGATTCTGATGTGCCCTGTGCTTTGAGATATAGCCTTCTGGTATCGAGCCTCGATATAAATTCCTTCCCATTCTTCTAATATCAAGTTCTAATGTGATCTCATCCTTAATATCGACACTCCCCTTTTCATTTTGGCCTTTGATATTTTGACACTTCCTTTTTTGTATCTCCTCTGAATTTTGGTTCCCGAAATTTCGGGTCTCCCATTTGATATTGGCCCCTGATATGCTGAGCTTTATCTGGAATGGTCATTCGATATGATTCATTTCTTCTTTTATTTCCCTTTGAACATCCTAGACTACAAACCTTCCTTGTTGTATCATGTATGGAAAATAGGACCATTTGACATAAATGCAAGGAATTATTACAGATACAACAAGTAACATGTTTAATTTCTCTTTTTGATGTGAATAGAAGATTTTGGATTATAGGGTTTTAAAAATTGCTGCATCTGGAGAATGAGTTTCTCTAATACTAGAAAACATTGTAGTTGATTTATTATGTTGTTACCTATTGGCATTATGACAAATGTGTTGCCCTTAATGGAAACCTACTTAAAAAATATGTCAACATGATGGTAGCATGATGAGTATCTAGGGAAGTACAAATGTGATAGAAAAATTAGACAAAGGAATATAATTTTAGAAATAGAGGAATTATAAATATGAAGTTTGAGGAAATATATGTGGGTTTTGTGAAGAAATGTTGTGTACATACGTGACTATGGTAAAGAAAAGTAGCATACAATTTCCGCACCATGATATTCTAAATACTAGGGGTCCTTACCATGGTATTTTCCCATAGTAATGAGTGCGCCATTGAAGATTTGATCCTATCAAGGAATACCATCAACATAACTACATAATTGGCCTAAGGTATTGGCTAAGGCACAAGATATATAAGGAGATGGAGATCAAAGTTCTAAGTTTGCATGTGTGGGTTCTTGATGAATTGTTAGATCTGAGATAAGTGTGCACCTAGGAGTGTGATGATGGATTAGATCTTATAGATCTGAAATGACTTCACATTGAATAATCTGCTTATAGGTTGATAGATTTTTTATGATGATGTTATGATGCGTGCTTTTTACAATATATGCTGAGATTTGGGTTTGATTGTTGTTTTGTTGTACAATGAAGGTATAATACAGTAGTTACAAATCTGTATGCATGTTTTCTTAAGAAATATTGCATACATACATGGATATGCTTTTAGGTAGTCGTGTACAAATTCTGCAGTATGGATAGATATGTACGTGGGCATGATTATTGAAAGGCACATACATATGCAGAAGTGTCTTATAAGGGTTTTGTACATATGCTAGGGTTTTGTTGTATATGATGTCTGATTAGTCTTGTTGTGTTTTTTGTTTTCTGACAATGAAGTCTTTCATGATGATCTGTGTTTGAAAGTGTTGGTTGAGGTTGAACTGATTATGTTATGAAATGTTAAATAGTAATGATGCTTCTATGAGATGATCTGTATTTGGTTTAGAGATTTGTGACAAGGTCAGTATGTGTTTGAGTGATTAATTTCAATAGTATAGTGATTCAGTTTTAGGGTTCAGTGTTTTAAGATTTGTACGTGGGTTATCTGAAGAGAAAGCGTGTATACATATGCGTATGTCTCATAATAGAAGTGTATATATTTTGACATAGCATTGACTAGGGTTTGCAGTGACAGGATCTAGTTTCTCTTATGAATAGTAAGTGGTTTGACATTCTGATGAAGAATATACAGTGAATTGAGATGATATAGCTCCTTTGGTTGTTTAAGATTCAGTAATTGGTTTATTCAATGATTTGGTGATTAATTTGGTCCAGTGATTTGATACAATGATTGGTTTCAGTTTTGATTTGATATTGGGCTTAAATGATGGTAGTGGGTACAATCTAAAAATTTGATGAACGATATCTTATAGGTTGTGATGTTTTGGTTCAGGTGGATCCAATATGAAATATTATGAAATTTGGTCCATAGAGGTGTTGAGGGTTGGATAATTGAGTGAGAATTCAAAGCTTCCTTCAAGTGGTTGCTGATAAATCTAATAAGGGGGTTGAATCTCCCTTCCAATGGGTGTCGATGCATGAGATCAGGTGGTTAGATCTCCCTTCCAGTGGGTGCTAGAGAATGAGAGAAGGTTGTAGCCTTATGCAGGTGGGTTCTTGCGTACTGGTATGAGTCTACACCAGTAAAAGATTGTAAGAAGTTTTTTATGATAATAAATGATTAAGACAGAGAGGAAAATAACAATGTTTTTCTCAGACATTAGGTCTCCACCTAAAACTCCTAGTGTTGATGTGTGTTGATGTGTTCCTTATGTGCGATGATTTATTCTATTCTTCACATGGTTACTATTTAATTAATTCTCCATGAGGTAATGATACACTATTTCAAGTTAAATAGATGATGAATTAACTGAAAATTTAGTTTACTAGATATATTCTAGGTGTCTGCATAACAATCGCACACATACACATGTTTACTTCATTATAGTCACATACACAAATATGAATAAGAAAAGAAAAGCTTAAGTTAGTTTTTAAAATAATGATTCACCCCCCCCCCCCACAAGTATTTTCCCAACAATTGGAATCAGAGCAGGTCCTTCAGAAGAAGCTTGATCGCTTGAAGGAGATCCATCAAAATGATGGGAAAGAATAAGATCACTTAAAGGAAGAGTTCAGAAAACTATGATAGTGATATATTAGTTGTAGTAACCATTATAGATGTTAGCAAATACTAAGCACCTCGCTTTCTATTGATCAAGAATGAAGAAGACGGTAACAAACAATTACCAGTTATGGGATTTTTTTTCTAACTGTGGTCCATTTCATTGTCTATGCAATAATGATAGTGATGATGATAGTGAAACAACTTAACTTGCACTCATGGGTAAAAGTGAAAGTAAACACTCTAAAATAGATTAAAAAATATTAGCCCTAAAAGTAGAAGACCAAGGAAATTTAGAAACAATGGACAATAAAGGCATACCTATGCTAAGTAATGATAATTATCACCAATCGAAAGAAAATATTAAGTCTAATATAATGAACCATGTTGTTTTGTATTTAGTATGCAATAGCTACACCAAAATTCCTCCATCAGATGAGGAAGTGAAAAAAAATAGTAAGGTAATAAGTGACATCATTAATAGCATACCTAATTCAAACTTAAATAGGTTTATGAATTCTACAACTACAAATCAAGTGTGGGATAAGCTACATGAAATCCATGAGGAAAACCGAAAGGAAGGTTTCTTATTAGAGGAACTTCCAAGTAATCCTATCGCTAAAAATGTGTCAAAACATGAACATGATAAAAAAACAACCTTTGTTATGTCAGTTGCTAATTCAAAAGAAGACATGGATGAATTTTTTTTTATCTTAGAACAAAACTTGATCTTCCTTTGAAAAATATTGTTAATCTTAAAGACAATTTGCAGGAATATGATAAAAAGGATCATATTAAATTAGTAAATGTTGTTTAGGAATATAAACAATATTGTGAAGGTCTTGAATCCAAGGTTGTCTCTCTAAGAGTAGATATGCAGGAAGAAGGAGTTTGAGTTAGAAATGTAGAGAAGATTGACCCCACTGTAGACCATTGGTTCTGAAAGCTTACTTCTCATAGTGACTACAAAAGTGATGTGAGTTGCATGATCTCATAAGAGTAGAAGATGACTATCAGGTCCTCAAGATCAGTGATGTGTAATCTCAAGTGGAGCAATGCATATTTTGTTTTGATGATGTCTCCCATGGTTGTTTCGATGTTCATGTTACTTATATTATTGACATTACATTTGATGTAGTAACAATGAATAGTATAGACTCAAGGGGAGTTTTGGTTATGAAATTTCAACATTTTACTCAGTATACACAGATATTATGAAGGATAGTCATGTATATATGCAAGTTCAAATATAGACAATCGTGTATGATTTCTTATGGTGGTGAAACATTAGGACAAACTCAGGGAAAGGCTATGATATGCTTCAGACAATTATTATTTTACTTTCTTGTTCCGATGTTTTTGGTTACAGTCAATGGATGATACTTATAAATGGTATTGTCTTATGTTTTTTTTTATGCGTTTTTGCAATATAACATGGAATTTCTGATTAATGAAGTTGGTTTGATGACCTTACAAAAGGATGCGTTGATGTGATCAGACCTAACAATGAATAGTTGGCATAGGTTCAAAGGGAGAATTTTTTATGCTTCTAATAATGCATTTTTGGCAATATGATTTCTTTAATATTCCTTATTTAATAATGGTGTTCATGATAAGTATATTGGTAATTCTTATAATGACACACATGATTGTTGAAATTTTGAATGATAAATACATATTATTGTTGTCATTTTTCATAATTTGATTATGGTGAAATGTCAATAATGTTAATAATGTCGTTGAACAAATTTGTAATGTATGTATATGATGATACATATGACGTGAAAAGGGGAAGTTGATCTTGTTCATATGAGATCAAGGAGATGGGTTGATTTCACAGTCTTATTATTGGTTGATGATGATGATGACAAGTTCATACATATTGCAAAAATGGATCGTATGGATGACTACTTGAGTTGCATATTGGTTAAATGGTCCCTTTGATGTGACAATTCTTCTTGTGTGAAGATAATGGTCCAAGAAGAATGATGTTGTTGCAGGTGTGTTACGGGAATAAGTACCCTAGGGCTTTGGGTTAGAACCCCAACAGAGTAGGAGCAAACTACAACAAGAAACACTCATACAACTCAGGCAAAATGCTTATATAATCAAACTACGTAAGAGCAAACATACTCGAATTTCATTCATTCAAGTAGGTCCCACGAGGTTCAGACCCTCTGCAACTCCCAATGTTCTTCAGACCTGAAAATCATTTAATTCGAACATACATAGTAGTATAGAAGTAAATCATATTCACAAAATTTGACTTTATATCATATAAACAAATGATTGATCGTACATCAAAACAACATTCATATATGTATTACAACATAATTTGATGCATAGACAAAGTTAATTTCAGAAACAAGACAACATTTCTTTTATTGTAGTAAGCTATATATAACATGGAGAGATTTCACCTGAGTCTTCTTCCTCCAGCTCCAAGTGGAACCGTCCTCCGGATTCATCCTATCCTAACCTTCAAAAATATTCTTCCATAACCAACACCATGATATCTCAAGAAAGAGGGAGAATATCTATAATCAAGGAAACAAGGGTTTCCTGAAGCTTGGGGAAGTGCATGAGGCACAGGGATTCATCAGACTTAGTCAGGGATAATCTCAGTATAATAACCCTATCTCTTATCCTCCTCTAGGCTTTCCCATAGAAGTCTATTTATACTTCTCCCAATTAGTTTTTTAGTTGGAAAACATTTCGACCATGGGCAACAGGAGGTAATCAATAGGTAAAACCCGTGAACTCTACCCACAATTAAGGAAATTTAACTTTTTAAGTGTTTTAACACATATTCGTGGGTTGGGTATTGACTAACCCATGTGTACACGCTTTTATCTCAGGGAAAAGTAGTGTACAAGGAATAAAACATTGTTTTTAATATATTTGGACCAAGTCTTGAAGGAGGGGTTGCCCTAGGCCATAAACCAAGCATCAAAAATACCAAGGGTGGTATACGGTGCTATAACAAGGTGTCATATATACATGGTTATTGATATACTACTACTACATCTGCTATATGACACTTGGAAGCATGACATATTTTGATGATGTTGAAGAATTATGCAACACTTCTCTATCTTACTTTATGATGATATGCTTGATTCTCACTTAGGTTGTTAATGATGAATACTTGGTCATAGGTTGACGATATTGAAGCTACATCATCTTATATTGCATATTTAAGATGAGTTATTGTTGCCCCTATCTATGTTGTAGATCCTACATAATATATGATGGTTGCTGAAGACTATATTGTTCTTGTTACCTCACTATAGAGGTCTTTGGTTTTGGTTATAAATGTTGTCTTTTGATGTAATGTAAATACCTTTGTTATAAATCATTGTAAAATATAGTCATGTATGGACTATTGAGTTCAAGTCATTTAATCCCATCATTTTGGGAACGTGCTGTAGTCTTCAGTCAAATATCTAACAACACTATGTTAGGCGATCAATGTAAGCATGTGTCATTGGTGATAGGAAAGGTCATGTCTTGTTGAGTCATAAAATGATGTACTTATTTTCATATCTTCAAAAAATTCATCATGTGGCCAAAGGGATCCTGATCACTATTCTGTGTTCATTATTAGTGGATCAAATCTACAATGCTCATGTCAACAAAGGATAGAAGCCTTCATTTAGCATTGGTCAACCCTTTCCCTTGATGTAAAAGGGGGAGAGAAACTTGGTGTTTGGGGGATGCTTGGTGACTTGTGAGAGAAACTTGGTATATCTACAAATATGTTTACAGATATCTATATCTAGTGGTGACCAAACACCAAATTTCTTGCCAGCAAGTCCAAAGGGGGAGATTGTTGGCATTATGACAAATGTGTTGTCCTTGATGGAAACCTACTTAAAAAAGATGTCAACATGATGGTATAAGGATAAGTATTCAGCCCAACACATATGTCACAGAAATATTGGACAAAGGAATATTAGTTCAGAGGCAAAGGAATGATAAAGATGAAGTTTGAGGAAATATATGTGGGTTCTGTGAAGTTAATCACGTATATATGAGAGTATAGTGAAAGAAATTAGTGTAAAATTTTTGTAGTATGGTATTCTAAATACCAAGGGTTGCTACCATGGTTTTAGCCCATAATAATGAGCACAAAAACAAATATTTGATCCTGTCAAAAAATACCATCGACATAACTAGGAAATTGGCCTAAGCTATTGGCTAAGGCCTAAGCTATATAAAGATATGGAGATCCAAAGTTCTAAGTGTGCATGTATGTGTTCTTGATGAATTGTTTGATCTTAAATAAGTGTGAACCTAGGAGTGTCATGATGGATCAGATCTTATAGATCTAAATTGAGTACACATTAAGTAATCTACTTATCGGTTGATAGATTTGTGCTGATGATGTTTTGATGTGTTACTTTTATAGTATATGTTGAGATTTGGTTTTGATTGATGTTATGTTGTACAACAAAGGTATGGTTCACTAGTTACAGATTTGTATGCAGGTTTTATTCAGAAAGATCGCGTACATACATAGATATGATTTTGGGTAGTCGCATATTGATTCTATAGTATGGACATATCTGTACGCGGGTATGCTTCTTAAAATGCGTGTACATACATGAAAGTGTCTTATAAGGGTTGTGTGCATATGCTAGGGATTTGTTGTATATGATGTATGTTCAGTATTATTGTGTTCATTGTTGTCATTCACTAAAATATTTCATGATGATTTGTGTTTAACAATGCTAGTTGAGGTTGAACTGATTATGTTATGAAATGTTGAATAGTAATGATGCTACTACGAGATTATATGTATTTGGTTCAGATATCTGTGACAAGTTCAGTATGTTTTTCAGTGATTAATTTCAGTAGTGCCATGATTTAGTTTCAGGGTTTAGTGTTTTGAGATGTGTACGCGGGTTATCTGAAGAGAAAGCACGTATATATGCAGGTATGTCTCCTAATAGTAGCGTATATATTTTTACATAAGATTAACCAGGTTTTGCAGTGACAGGATCTAATTTCTGTGATGTACAATAAGTGGTCTGACATTCTGATGAAGAATATTGAGTGAATTGAGATGATCTATCTTCCTTGGTTGTTTAAGATTTGGTAATTATTTTATTCAATGATTTGGTGATTAAGTTGGTCAAGGGATTTGATATAGTGATTGGTTTCAATTTTTTATTTGATATTGGGATTAAGTGACAATAGTGGGCCCATTCTGAAAATTTGATGAAAGGTGGCCTATAGGTTGTGATGTTTTTGTTCAAGGGGATCCATTATCAAATATTATGAAACATGGTCCATAGAGATGTTGAGGGTCGGAGAAATCAGTGAGGAAGTTAGAGCTTCCTTCCAGTGGTAGCTAATAAATCTAATCAAGTGGTTGGAGCTCCCTTTCGGTGGGTGCCAGTAAATGAGATCAGGGGGTCAGAGCTCCCTACCAGCGGGTGCTGGAGAATGAGAGAAGGTTGTTTCCTTCTATAGGTGGGTGTCTTCGTGATGGTATGAGTATGTGGTAGTACAAGATTGTAAGAATAATTTTATTATAATAAAAGATTAAGAAAAATATGACAACAATGATGGTTTTTTCCCACATTGGGCTTCCACCTAAATATCTGTTGTTTATGTGTTTTTAAATGTTTCTTATGTCTGATGGTTTATGTTGTTGTACTGCACATGGTTACTGTTTAATTAATGCCTAATGAAGTACTGATACATTGGTTCAAGTTAAACAGGTGATGAATTAAACAAAAATTTAGTTAACTGGATATACACTTGTTGTCTGCATAACAGTTGCGTACATACGTAGGTTTACTTCACTATAATTGTGTACACAAATTGGTCTACTTCTGGACTATTTTTATAAAAGGAAACAGAGTTTCATGACTAGAAACTTCTAGTGGTGATGTGATGGATGCTCATTTGGTTAGATAAGGGCCGAGAACTCCATATAAGGTTCTTTCCCCCTTAAAAGTGGACCTTCCCAAGGAGATAAGACATTCTTCCCCCTTGAGTGGATCTCATTCTTGTCCTCCTCTCCCTATATACACCACTTCCTCTTACCCTTTTTTATTACAATACAACGCATAGTGAAAGTAGTGGAGAGATACAACCGGCTCCAAAATTCTGAAATCTTTAGCTTTTGATAGAAGAAGATTAGTCTTACATGAAAAAAGACTAGTCTTTGGTAGCTAAATCATGAAGAGAGAGAGTTAGATCTTGGAAGCCATTTCATGTCAAGCTAGAGGAGAAAAAGAGTGTTGAAAAGGCGCGTAGTGGGACTTGGATACCGCAAAGGAGATCTCCAACATTAAGGCTTCAGTTTTATTTCTCTTTAAAGTTTATTTTAATACAACTAATGGTTTATTTCCTATATTGGGTGTAATATTACATTTGATAGCTCAGAACCCCTTGACCATTTATGTAGATTGGATTCTATTTTATGCTATCACGTTTGTTGTTGTTTCTTGCATGTTTGTTTCAAGTACTTGAATGAAAGGAATGAAAATAAGCTAGAGAAAGGAAGCAAGATCACCATCAAGTAGATTAGCAGTATAAGAAGTAGGCCCTCTTATTCGATCATAATCTAAGGAAATTTTCATTAGATTGTCTTGTTTGTGGCTAGACCCACTCTCTTGGGCTATAGGGATCATTTGTGTCCATAGAGAGAATCTTCCTACTCCACATATTGGCGATTGTTGGAAGTAATACTGAGAGGGGGGGTGAATCAGTATTATCAGATCAATACTTTTTCATTTCCCAAACAGATTTATATACGCTACTTTTGTGAAGTGAACTATTATGTACACGCTACTATGATTAGAGAAACCAACATATACCCAAAGAACTTGTGATTTATTTAATTTATCATGTGATGATCTATAACCAATGCATCAGTAACTTATTAAATAGTGTAGTAAAAACAAAATAAACCATCACACATAAGAAACACACATGAACGCCAAGATTTAAGGTGGAAACCCAATGTGGGTGAAAACCACCTACTATTGTCGTCTCTGTCTTCTTTTAATAATCAGAAAATTTGTTTACAATCTTGTATTGGTGCAGACTCATACCAGTATCTAGGCACCCACCTGCAGAAGGCTACAACCATCTCTCATTTTCCAGCTTCTGCTGGAAAGGAGCTATAAGCCCCTAGAACTTGTACCAACCAATGTGTTTACTAGTACGTAGGCACTGACCTACAGAAGGCTACGATCTTCTCTCTTCCTTAGGGGACCACGCTTCCTAAATTTCAGACTGGATGCTCCTAGTACACAACAATACACATGAAGGCCTCATTTCATCAAATTTTCATACTAGACTGATCAGAACTTTCAAACTGCATCAACCAACAATCAGTTAATCTAAACAGTCAGATCACTATCACCAGAACACTATGCCGAACACAAAAACCTACATCATGATTTAGAACTAGCTGCAACCTCAAAATCATGCATCATAATGTATACACTACTTTACTAAACCCAACCTGCATGTATAAGCTACTTCCTGCAATGAAACCTATGTATACCTTCAAAACTACTAAAACCTAAAACTTTTGAATCAAGTCTATACCAACTAGAAATATACTAAAAATCTATTGTCAATTTACATAGCTTCACATAGGTAGTAGCAGAGATCACCCTACTTATACAATCAATCAATCAGATATCAAACTCCTTATGCATTCAATTTTACATTCAGATCTAAGAAGACTTCATTGACAGATAGCAGTAAAACAATATAATTGATCAGATAGATTAGTTAGACTTGAAGACAAGGATTTTCTTTTGTATACGGTACTTGGAAGAGTATAACCTACATGTACACACGCTTTTACTGAGATGAACTAGTGTACAGATCTGTAAATATTAACTCATAAATTCGCTACTATTTCAGACTTCAGACAAACGCATATTATGACATTTAAAGAATAAAACAGGTGTGTACAATTAGATATGGTCCAACAAATATCAGATCATTCAACGGTAAGTGATTTCAGGTCTCATGATCCTAATCCAACATTGAATTCAAGGTGCAAAAAATATTTCAGATCAAATCACCAACATAGCCCCCGCAATATAAAATATACTTCAAATAGAAGTATTCATTAGAAACCCATTCACTTGCACACTCTGGCCTAATGATCTTCTCCTCCTTATATAGTTTTAGGCCTTTCTCAATACCTCGGACCAAAACCACTTAGGACCAATACCTTGAACCAAATATCTCGGACCAAATACTCAGACCAAATACCTTGGACCAAAACCTTGATTTTCCAACTTGTACGCACTTTTCCTGTTGTGAGAGTGTGTGTATACGTATATGCTATTTTTGTTCTATGTACCATCGTGTATATGCGATTTTGACTAAGTGGACCTGTGTATACTTCTTAAACTGCTTTACATCAACCTTTTTCTTCACCTTCTTTATTCTGATCAGTAGACCTTAGTTCCATCTTCATGTTCTTTTGTACAACTTCCCTGTTACCTCTGAATATTCCTATTGTAATGTGAGTTGCCTTTTATCAAAACTGAATTGATCTGTGAGTGAGTTTCCATCAAGGAAAACACTTGTATCAATGCCAACAATCTCCCACTTTGGACTTGATGGCAACCAGATGGTGTTGATTATTGCAAGCTGTAGAAACTATTAGAGATAACATGCAACATCAAAACACTCTCCCCATTTAACATTAAGGGAAAAAGGTGGACCAAGCAACTTTCCTCCTTTGAAGTACATTATGTTGTCCATGCCCCCCCCTCCCCGAGTACATGTTGAGTCTATAGAGATATGATTCAAAGGAATAACATGACTCTATAACTCAACTAAGTGGGTATGACCTCCTTATGACCAATGACTCATACATACATCAATCACCCAACCAAGTGGGCATACACCATGTTGCATAGTAATTTGTCGTTGTCTCCCTATCAGTCTTCCTGCTGTGTCATGGGACCAAATTAATCATGCTCATGCTCTCTAATGTTGCCAAATGACCCACTTTGCCAAAGTTCTCCTATCATCGCGACTCTTGTAAAAATAAACACGCTGATGAGCGCTCCAAACAGACCTAATGTGTTGCCAGTGTGGAAGTACACATGATTCCCGCGCTGGTCGGATTTCATATGACAGCGCGTGCATTACTTATATCTGATCACGTTGATATGAATTTCTTTGTTATTCGGCAGCGATGTCAGCTCTCTAGTGCAGTTATTTACCCGCGATAATCCGGTCTAGGCGAGTTTGTTCTAACAACCGGCCTTCCAGATGAATCCAGACCTGGTTGTTGGCCTTGTAAATGTTGCCCTCCCTTCTCTGGCATGTCTGTTTCGTCATTTGAGCCACCTTCCTTGGAGATAATCTCATCCTCCCACCATTCATGGAGACTCCTTCTCCTATTTAAGCCTCCACCATTGCCATGAGCTGCTAGTTTTTGGGAATTGATTGTGTTTAGAGCATTGTTGATAGTGTGTGAGCTTGATAGGCAGCTGGTGTGATAAGTGTGGGATTGCTAGAGTGCTTAAGGAAGGTTGTGAAGTGTTTCCATCTTGTGTAAACTTGTGGGAGAGAGAGTTTTGTCTTGGGATATCTACCTTCAAGGGTGAATGCTTGAGGGACTTGCTGGCTGGACCCAACCAACGGAGGATCCGACATCAGAACTTGGTTGTATTCTCTTTTATTTTATCAATAATAATAGACGACTATCATTATGGTTCCGCTCATGTGTATTTATTATGATGTTTGAATTGTATCCTTTCTGACTGATACATAGCTGCATTTCCCGGATTTTATGCTTGTGTTTGTCTTGTTCTTTGCTTGTGCAGGTGTCTGTTCACAGAGATTGTGAGGATTGTGACCAGCTGAAGCGAAAGAACAGAAGCGACGACCCTTCTCCGAATATAAGCGTTGGATTCGAGGTAGGCTCTCATCTTGGCCTTTATTTTGGAATTAGGAACCTGCGTGTTAGCGTTGTTTGATTGTTGCTAGACCTCAGTTAGGCTAGTGGGATCACCTTTGTCCGCAAAGGGGATTTACCTACACAACAATTTGGCGACTCCACTGGGGAGTTTTACCTTGTTGTTTGATTTGTAAGCTTTATACGGAGCCTGAAGCATGGCCAGTTAGCCTTCAAAATGCTACTACTCTGCATTAGCGAAGTAGATCAAACCATTTCAGTCAATCTCCGGTTTGGTTTACGAACTGAACAGCTTGGAGCTAGCTTTTGTCCTTCTCTTGTTCATTTTTCTTTGAGTTTGATTTTTTCTCTCTTTTCAAAGTTTGGGGATTAGTTCTCTACTTTTTGGGTTTCCTGGTTCGGTCTGGGAAGTGCCTTGATTGTTTAAAGAGTGATTGCCTTGGTTTGGGAGTTTTTGGCTTGATTGTGGTCATTTTTTGGCTTCATCGCGGTTTATTATAAAACAGTCGCGCTGCCATCGCACAGCCCTTTCTGTGACTTCCTGATCATCGCGTTAATACACAAAACAGTCGCGACGGTTCTGAAAATCAAACCATCGCGGTTAAGTCGTGTGCTTCCACGCTGACATCGCATTGTTGCTACGCGTAGTTTCTTATCAGCGCACTGTTGCTGTGTTCCACCCGTGCTGATTCCTGTAGGATTGAATTTCTTCAATTCTACCTCCTGGGCCTGTTGGTCTTGCTATCCCCTGCCTTTTTCACTTGGTTTATTACTTGATTTTCATAGTCTGAAGATTGAAGCACTTTCTTGTGAGTCTTGTTGAAGCGAATTTTGCTTTTTGCTTTGTGACCTAGTTTTATTGTTCCAAGTTTGTTGGATCAGCTTTGCTTGGTTACTCATTTGCAAAGGTTCATTTACTGCTTGCTATTGGTTTGATTTAGCCTTCCTCTTTGCTTGCTTTTGCTTGGTTGTTTAAGTGATTGTTGTTGAACCAATCTTGACATTGTTTCAATTTCTTTTCACTACCCGGGCACGGATTACAGTTGTTTGGGGTCAACCGGTTTTTTCCACATTTGTCTGTTATCGTTTCTCAAAGTTTGTTTAATGCACTTTGCCATCAACAAAAACGAAAATCTCTTTTGCTTTGTGTTAAGTTAATGAGAATTAGAAGCTTTTCATTTTGATTAGTTGATTAGTAATCTTAAAGAAAAGTTTAGTGATTTCCATTAGCTGCATTAGGGAAGCTATTTGTTGTTTTGTGATCATTTCGTTTGTGTGAAAGCCCTCTTACTCCCTTGTAATTAGCATTCATCGAATGGAATGACGTATTTTGGCATATAGAGTGCATTTAGGGATTTTGAGAAATTACATACGGTAGGACCTGAAAACCGAAACTTAACTCAAGATCAACTTTAAAATAAATCGAATGAACTTAAAAATGCATTGGAACATAACACTCACATTCTAGAGGTCTAGGCTAGGGACGTGCTCTGGCGTCTTTAAACCTAGTCACTTTTGTTCTCACATTAAGGTTGGGTGATTCCTCCTTGTGTGATTCAACTGTGGTCTAGTATGGACTTGTGCTCCCACGTACTGTCGTGTATATATGGGGAGACTCCACTAGGTTATCATCCTTGATCCACAGGAAGCTATGTCTGCCGCCTTACAGCCCGTAACGCACCGAACACAGCATTCGGGAAGATTGATTGCCGTACGGAAAGTCCTTGGCTTTCATATGATCGCTAAGGTGTATATGCAGTTTTACGGATTGTCTGGTAAACCCCTTGCCTAGTTTCTCCAGAGCAGTCACTTTTTGATCCTTTTCGGACTCCTTAAAAGAAAAGGCTCTATTGAGCACTTGTCACTTCAGGCTTGCTAAATATTCGAAGGCGACTAGAGTCATCTTTTGTCCTTTTCTCGACTCTCAAAACATGAAAAGGTCAAGTTGTGTCCTAATGTTTTAAAATTTATTCGACCACGATTACATTTACCTTGTTAGATCTTGTTTGCGCTAGTTTTGAGTAGGGTCTTTTATCGTTAGCTTGTCTAGGATTTTTGCTTGATTCGATCATCCCAGCGGATTGATCGATCCCGTCTCCCATCCCGAGTGACCAAGGGTCTCCTTCTTCTGCTGCTCCTAAGACACCGGTTTGTGGTGACACTTTCCCTGTTATTCCAAGTGTCCAACCATTGAAATCTCGTGCTCTAGAGGACGAGCTTTACGACTTGTTTTGGAAACCTGTTTGGGAGCCTTCTGAAGAGGATTTTCCCTCTACTCCTGTTGTTGTTTCATCCCCGACGGCTTCTTATGACATGGAAGACACATCTCCTGTATCGAGTGGAACGCCCGTTATGTCGAGTATTAAGACTCCCATCCCAGCTACATCCCTAGTTATCTCTACGCCCTACACTGTTACACCTCTCGGTATCATAGTGCCGGCGCGCTATAGATCTCTAAGGGATGCTATGGGCTCTGCGAGTTCCTCTTCTATGTGGGATAATAACATTGTTCCCACTACGGCACCTTTTGTTTCCCAGGTTCACCATACTGTTGTCACATCTGTTCCAACCAATCCGACCATTTGTGTCGCATCATCAACTCCAGTTGCTAGTGCCGTTACGGCATCTTCCGTCGTAACTACTGTTGCCGGCCCATCCCAAGGCCCGGTATGTAGTGGTCAATCGGCACATGCTGCTAGAGTTGTCCATCCTGCAAGCGGTGCCCCGCCTTCTTCTGATGCCATTTCAGCAGGGGGGCATACTCTCAGTACTTGCATGCTGTCCAAAATCCAGGTGGGCAAGGCCCTTATTATGATCCTGTCAATCATTATTTGTATACTTCCTTGCTAGCCCAACCTGCTGTAGAAGGTACCATTCCGTTAAATGTGGCTTGGGGTACCACTAGCTACGGTGGTGGCCAATTCCGTCCGGGTCAAGGGCAGCCATCTCAGGGACCATCATACCAAGGTCAGCCATCCTACGTGCAGCCTAATTACGGGTAGCAGTATTATGGCCAAACCTATCCAGGGCAACGTGGAGGCTCACAAGGACAACCCTACCAGGGACAACCTTCGGCCTCTGTTGGTCTATCTTATACATATCTTGGGTAACCTTCTGGAAACTCGGGACAACCTTACGTGCAGCAAGGACAACCCGGAAACCAGCAAGGTTACCCTTCAGGGCAAGGTGGCTAGCCTTACGTGCAGTAAGGCCAGCTGACTGCTCAGCCTAGTCAACCATCTGGTCTACAAGGACAACCTTCGGTTGTGCAAGGACAACCAAACCCCCAGCAAGTTCAACCTTCTGGGCAAGTAGGTCGGTCTCAGATCCAACCAGGACAACCTTCCAGCCAGATGGCCCAACCTCAGTCTTCGCAAGGATATCTCTCTGGGGCAGCTCAACCGGGCATGCAGATGGTTTCTGCTTCTCAAGCTCAACCCGGTTACCAACCCCAGAATCAAACTGGTCTCTAGCCACAAGGTGGGTACCAATCCCAACCTTCTTATCAGATGCCGCCTGGTTCCCAGGCTCAATATGGAGCCCAACAACCATATGGATACCAGCAACCCCAGGGGCCAAATCAATTCGCCCCGTATCAAAATTACCAACAACCACAGGTTACCCCTTATCACAATTATCAGCAACCCAATGTTGCTCCTGTAGGACAGTATGGTAACCAATGGGGCGTTGGGGGGCAGAACCAGAATCAACCATCCGGTTACGGATATAACCCTTATGGACAAAATTCCTATGGACAAGGTCCTTTTGGACCTGGTCCGTCCGGACAAGGTCAATGGGGGAAACTAGCAACTGGATGGAACTCTGGCCCTACCTCATATCCGCAGATGTCATTCAACCCGCAGCTACCATTTCTAGCGACGTTGGAATTGCCCGATGTGTCGAAGTTAATAAATGATCCTATTTTGCATAATCCACAATGGCCACTAGTTCCAACTAAGATACCGGCAACTATCCCAAATTCAACGGAAAAGCTGGAGAGGATCCTCAAGCCCATGTAATGACTTATCACCGATGGTGTTCGTCTAATTCATGGCTTGATGATTTCATTCGACTTTTCCTATTCCAAAGGACTCTCACCGGCTCCACTGCTAAATGGTACATTGAATTGACCCGTGCGTCTTTTCAAGATTTTAATTCATTGGCTATGGCATTCCTCACTCATTTTCAGTTACCCATTCGGTAAGAGACAGGGACCCATCTCCTTACGTCCCTCAAGCAGGATACGGCTACACACATCTCTAATCATATACATGAATGGAGAAGGCGTCGCCAGTTGATCAAGTTTTGGATTCCTGATCAACTCCTCACCGATTGGTTCACAACTTCCTTTGTCCCTAAGATTGCACGGGACATTGCTATGGGAGCCTGTGTGACTGAAGAGCAAGCGATCGTGCGTGCTCAGTACCTTGACTTAGTTTACTCTCAGTCAGGTACTTTGTATGAGTATTTGCCTGATGCCCCGAAACCCGGTACATCCAAGGCTCCACCAAAGCCATCTGTTAATGGAGTTATTGGCTCTGTGAATCCGTCGTCCAAAATATCATCCTCGAACCCTGGGAAGCAAAAGTCGGATGCTTCTAACAAAAACACTTCTCAGGGTGGTTCAAATTCTGGAAGTACTTCCGAGGTTAACGCCGTCCAGTCCACCACGGCGAGTAAGGCCTTGAAAGGAAAGAAAAAGGGGAAAGCAAAGAATAAGTCTGAACAACCTAAACAGGATTCCTCCAAACCTCCATCCGAAGAAGGAGCTAAGCGCAAACCCAAATATCCTTGTCTCATCTGTGAGGAGGATCACTATACTAAAGACTGCCCAAGGCGGTCCGAAGTTAGTCGTTTGTTGAAAGGCGCTCCTAGGATTCCTGCGGTTCTTAAAGAACCTTTCCGCTCTCAACAGACTCAAATGGTGGCTGATCCATCTTCTTCTCCCTTTGGTTCCCAAGTCTTCATGGTTGGATCCATTCCCGTTCATGTAACGACTCGAACAAAGGAGTATTCATCGTCTGCTGGGAAGGAGCCCGAGGTTCCCTCAAGCGCTCCTTCGTCCAGCTCTGGTCCACTCCATATCGAGAGACCAAGTACTGAGACAACCATCCGACCCCCTCCCAAAGGAGTACTCAGGAGATCATCTTACAACCCAAATGCTCGTGCTGCTCAACACTACAACATAGTTGAGGACTTAGCGCAGGCTCTGTCAGCTATGTACGCCTTAGAAGTTCTCCAGAGCTGCCCCCCTCAGAGGAAGTCCCTGCTATCGGCCATCGGTGGCATCGACCCGGCAGATTCAGATCTGATTACCTTTGATCTCGAGAGCC
>APFE030150521.1:8821-39037 GCA_000404065.3 Pinus taeda | reverse complement strand
AAAGAAGAGCTCCAAAAACTACTCAATGTAAACTTCATTTATCCAATTTCAGATAGCCGATGGGTTTCTCATTTGGTTATAGTACCTAAAAAGAATGGTAAATGGAGGGTATGCATTGATTATAGAGAATTGAATAAAGCGAATTTAAAGGATCACTTTCCTTTACCCTTTATCGATCAAGTATTAGATACTCTAGCAGAAAAAAAGTACTTTTCATTTCTTGATGGTTTATTTGGCTATAATCAGATTCAGGTGGCACTTGAAGATCAAGATAAGACCACATTCACCTATCCATGTGGAACTTTTTCTTACCAAGTGCTTCCTTTTGAATTATGTAATGCACCCGCAACATTTCAAAGGGCAGTACTAGGAATCTTTTCTAATCTAATCGATGATTGTGTAGAGGTCTATATGGATGATTTTACAATTTATGGTGATTCATTTGAAGAGGCATTAGAAAATTTGGAAAAGGTCCTTATCAGATGTAAAGAAACAAATATTTCATTGAGTCATGAAAAATGCTTTATGATGTTTACTGAAGGGATTGTTTTAGGACATCATATTTCAGGGGATGGAATTAAGGTTGATAAATCAAAAGTTGAAGTCATCTCCAAGTTGCCTATTCCAACTTGTCAAAAAGATGTTAGAAGTTTTCTGGGATTTACTGGGTATTATAGAAGATCTATAGAAAACTTCACCAAAACAGCATCTCCACTCTTCAAATTGCTTACAAAAGACTGTGAATTCAAATGGGATCCTGATTGTCAATCAGCATTTGAAACTTTGAAAACAGGAATATCTGAAGCACCCATTTTGAGAGGGCCAAATTGGAAACTTCCTTTCCATATTTCTACAAATGCTTCAGATACAGCTCTAGGAGCTGTGTTGGGTCAAAAGGATTTAGTTCCTTATGCCATTTATTACACCAGTAAAAATTTGACTCACACTGAGTTAAATTATACTGTGACTGAAAAAGAGTTCTTAGCCGTTGTTCATGCAATCAACAAGTTTAGACACTATATAACAGGCTATGAAACTTTTGTCCATACTAATCATTCTGCAATTAGATATCTCATGAACAAACCTGTTACTAATGGCAGAGTTACAAGATGGCTTTTAATTCTACAAGAATTCAATATTACTGTGTTGGATAGACCAAGGAAACAAAATATAGTAGCTGATTTCTTGTCTAGAATCCAAAATACTAATGAAGATTCTCCCATAGAGGATAAGTTTCTAGATGAATATCTGTTTGCAGTAACTACTAAAACTCCTTGGTATGCAGATATTGCTAACTATTTGGTTACAGGGAAGCTACCTCCAGACTTATTTCCTAATGAGAAAAGGAAAATCATTCAGGAGAGCTCAAAGTATTCATGGATTTCTAATGAATTGTTCAAAACAGGGCTAGATTGTGTGATCAGAAGATGTGTTCGGGAAGATGAAATGCCTGGCATCCTTAAGGCCTGTCATGATGAACCATGCGGTGGACACTTTGCTGACAAGAGGACAGCCTATAAAATCTTTTCTTTAGGATATTATTGGCCTTCTCTCTTCAAAGATGCAAAGCAATATGTTAGAAGGTGTGACAGCTGCCAAAGAGTCGGGAGACCAACTCTTTCAAATGAAATGCCATTACAGCCACAGGTACTCATCGAACCCTTTGAGAAATGGGCTTTAGATTTCGTTGGGCCTATTAATCCACCATCTAAACAAAAGAAGTATATATTGGTTTGCACTGATTATGTTACTAAATGGGTAGAAGCCAAGGCATTGCCTTCTGCCACTGAAAATTCAGTTATTCAATTTCTTTTTGAGGAGATTTTTACTCGTTTTGGTGTCCCAAGAGAAATTGTGACAGATCAGGGACGTCAATTTACATCTAAATTGATGGAGAAGCTGATGGAGGAATAAAAAATAAAGCATAGAAAATCTACTCCATACCATCCGCAAGCAAATGGTCAAGTGGAATCTACAAACAAAGTTCTTGAGAGCATCCTCACCAAAACTGTTCATCTCCATAGAAGAGATTGGGCAGAAAGGCTTCCTGAAGCCTAATGGGCCTATAGAACTACATGGAGGAACACAACAGGACATTCTCCCTATGAACTTGTTTATGGGAAAGAAGTCTTGCTCCCCATTGAGTTTCAAATCAAGACCTTCAAGATGGAAGTTTAGTTGGGGATGAGCTTATCAGAAGCCCAAAAGCACAGAATGGACCAGCTAAATGAGCTAGATGAAATAAGACAAGATGCAATTCTGAGGATTGATCTAGTTCAGCACCAAAGGACTAAATGGCATGATCGATTAATCAAAGAGAAGAAGTTTCAAAAAGGAGATTGGGCACTACTATTTGATTCAAAGTTTAAAGACTTCAAAGGGAAATTTCAAACTCATTGGCTTGGGCCATATGAGATTGATGAAGTCTTTAGTAATGGAGCAGTCCGAATCAAGACTATTGATGAGTTCCAAACTCCTCTTATTGTGAATGGCCACTGCTTGAAAATCTATCATAAGCCACTCTCAAAAGAGGACTTTTTCAAAGTCTTTCAAGAAAATTCTGCGATGAGGCTAGTGGAGAAGAATTATTCTCCTCCATCAGCCTAATTTTTGTTTCTTTCTGAATTGAAAAGAAAAAAAGAAAAAAAATATGTGTATAAGCCTGAAAACCAATCTCGGATTGGCGGTCTTATACAAAAAATATGGGGTGAAAATCAGGGACACCTGACACTCCATATTTTCCAAAAAAAAATCTCTCTCTTTCCATCATCATTCCATCTTCATTCCATTCCGCTTCACTCCATATTTTTCATTCCATTCCACTCCATTTTTCTTCCAGCTCATTCATTCCATCTCATTTCCACCAATAAAGTCCCTCTCAGGACTATTCCATTCAGATAAGTTTGTTCTAATCATCTTTGTGCAGGTAGAAGAGTGTTGTTGCAGATTTCGCAGCTCATACCAAGTTTCCGCAGCCAATACACTCTTTCTCTGCAATCAAAGTAATTCTGTTTCAAAAAAAAAAAAAAAAATTACAGTCAGAGGTATCATCATCAAAGAGCAGCAAAGATACATAGCACCTACAAGGCCAGAAAGCAATCAAAAGTTAGCCACCATAATCAATAAAGGGATCAAATGCAAACATATGAAGGTATGTTCCAAACTTTTAACCAATAGTTTAATATCATTTATGCATGGTTTTCAAATCGTGGTAGGAGTCACTTAATGTAATGATTGACAAGATTATCCCACTCCTCGTCCATGATCACGCCTAATCCACCTCATCACCCTCTTAACGGTCTCCTAATTGCTATTGATTTGAACTTGATACGAGCTACTGTTCCATTAACTACTCGTACCTCAGTGACGTATACCAGTGTACTACGACTCTACATATGATCATTTCCGCAGCCAAGTGTATGCAGCTACTCGACGCTTACAGATTTGACCGTTGCACCCGCATGCATAAACTCATTGCCGTATTGTTCTCTACCCTCATACCACTGTTTCCATTCTCGCTTTCATACACCACTCTCGTTTTCACTGTAAATCCCTCTTTGTTTTTCCTCACCTCACTGTTCAAAACCCCGATCACAAGTTCTACACCATACTGTTTATTACATTACAGTTACTCTATTACAACCGTAATTCCCCTGTTTTCCCATAAGCATTCTCCTCAAGTGTCCATATCCCACTGTCAGAGCTTCAAGTAAAACTGAGAGCCAAAAATGGGGAAATTGTTAAGAGCAGAACCAGAGGGTTCGAAATTTTTAGAGGGTTACCTATAGATAAAAGAAGCACTGCAGAGAGCCGAATGGTTGAAGTTCATTCAGAAATTTAACGGGTACAATAAAGAGGTGACAAAGGCATTTTCCCGATCATTTGATGGGAAAACCGTGGAGGTAGGAGACCTGTAGTTCACCATAACAGAGAGCACCGTGGCCACAACAACCGATTTGCCTCAAAAAGGAGAACGTTGGTTCAAAAACAAAACAGTTGAAGATCAAGAGTGGAGAAATATGCTCAAGAATCCAGGTATGGATACCTCCATTTTCACTAAGGGAATCCCTGTACGTGTCATTAAACAAGAATGGACTTCATTACTGTTGCTTGTTCAAAAATTTGTAAGATGTGAAGGCCGTTTCGATGTCATGTATGTATATCATGCAAGAATCGTGATGCACTTTATGGATGACCGTGCTATCAACCTACCTTGTTTCTTGTTAGCTAGTCTTAAGAAGATGAGTGCCACTGTTCAGAAACACGTGGGAAACATTGAACCCCACTTGTATCACCATGGACTCATTAAAAATTTAATTGAGGAGCAGTTGAAAACTAAAAATGATACATGGGAGAAGTTTCTAGTTAGAAACCATTTTCAAGACGTAGCTGAAGCCTCTAGCAGCTCTACTAGGATACCAAAGAGAAATAGGAGAGGAGGGAAAGAAATTACTGCCTAGGAAACTGTTGTAGAAATTGAAGAAACTGCTCAAGAAACTGCCCAAGAAATTGCCCGAGAAGAAAGGAAAAAGGGAGACAGAACTAAAAGACAAAAGGGGGATAAAGGGAAATCCATTGTGCAAGAGTCATTTCCTTCACCTGAACCCTCAATTGAAGAAGAATCCCAAACACTAGCTGATAGATTAGCATAGCTTCAAGCCACTGCCCTCTTAAAGAGAAAACAGAAAGAGAAACATAGTGCCCAGCAAAAGAGCACTAATGTACAAGGGAGAAGAAGCGGTAGGCTGAAGGGAAAAATGAGTGTGACCAAAGGAAAATAGTCCCATTTCATTGATTTGGGCACACCTGAAAAGACTCCAATGCAGCTAGATGTTGAGCTAAGTCCTCCACGAGAGGAAAGTCCCTTCCAGCAAGAAAGAGAAAGCAGTTTTCAAGAATTTGAATTTAGACCAAGACAAACACCTGACATAGACCCTGACCAGCAGAGGGCATATGATTATTTGGAGACTTTAGAGCAATCTGCTGCCGGTCCAAGCACTGTAGTACCTCATGATGAACAGGTCAAATCTTTAAAACAAGAGGTATTTGAGCTGGAAGTCTTGAACCGGCACATTAAGCAAGAGAATGAAGCATTGAAAGAACAAAGCAAGCTGGACAAAATTGTCCACGACAACACAATGCTTCACTTGGGTCTTTGGCAGAAAAAGAATAGGAAATTGAAGAAGAAATGCAAGAAATTGAGCAGGGCCTTGATTAACTTGAAGTTTAGGTGTTTGGTTAGAAAACCAAGAAAAAATTTGGCAGTAAGAAGAAAAAGGAGAAGGTTGGATGTCTTGGCAGAGGCATCTGAGCATATGAATTGAAAAATCTTGACAAAGTTTTGGTTACATGAGGACATGCAACAACTTCACAGTGGGGGTATGTTGAGCCTCAAACCTGCACTCATTTACCCATCCTCCTAACAGCCTTTTCCTACTCATTTCCTTCTTTTGTCATCATTTCCTTCATCAACTTGTTCAATTCATTGCATTATAGGACTTTTTAACATGATTTGCTAATTGTGCTAATGATTGACTGTTGGTTTAGATTTTTGGTTCAAGTGCTCCAATTCCGCAGCTGATACAGGGTTTCCACAGCCGATCTCTGATTCCGCAGCCAATCCCAGATTCCGCAGCCATTTTCTTGTTTGTTATGATCCAGGTGTCCTCCAGAGGAAAGAGCCACATGGGAAAGTTTGTATGACTGTGTACATGGTGCGTGTGCTATCAACTCAGCCAAACTGTCCGTCTACACCCCTGGTCAACGTGGAGGTAACTCTGGTCAAACGGCAAGGTTGCAAACGATGGCACAGCTCTGCATGTTCAGGTGGAGCACGAAAGTCACAGCTGGCCTCTTCTTTAGCAACGAAGACTGCATGGGACAAGAATCCAACAACGGATTTATCAACCATGATGACCGTTTCCTAAATCCGTGCACGGTGTTGCTGGACGTGTCTTTTGCATAGCTTTTAGTTAGCTTAGTTTACGCACAGAACAGTTTGTGTTCCTGCTATAAATAAAGCATTTCTACACGCTGATTAGTTAGTTTTTGGAAGTTAGTCTTTTGTTGTTGTAAACTTTGTTTCAAGACTCTTTTACATAGTGTTTATGCTCCCCACTGTATTTTGTTATGTGCTGATTTAATACCAAGAAGACAATTTTGTTCTTACCTGCGTAGCTGATCTTTTTAATTGGTTGAAGTGGATGGAGGGCCCCTGTCTGCTACAACCATTGTACAGTAGCTTTTAAATTTGCTTTCTTGCATTCCTTTTTTTTCCTAATTCACCATGTATATTAATGTACAGTTTGAATCATGCTGCTTTATGTTTCTGTACTTTTCATGACTGATCAGTGTGTGTTTTTACAGCTTTGTTAGGAGCCCGAGACAGTGTGCTTTTCCTTCTTTCTAACACTAGTGGCATCTGAAATTGTCTTATCTAAACTGCTGACTTTCGCTTTGATTTTCATTAGTTTCCTTGCTTAGTTAGTTTCCTTGCCTAGTTTACTTTATCAAGTTTTATCAAGTTGCTAATCTCTTGATGCTTCTTTTTATCATGATTCACTAACTTTATGGGACCAAAACATCATTTAATTGCAGCTTGGTTTATTTAGTTTTAGAATCATATTGCTAATTCACTCCTAACTCTTTTTCACATGATCAATTTAGCTAAAGGCAGAATGTTAAGGGAGAATTAAGTAGTGTGATTTGTCACTTAATTTTTGCATTACTTTAGATTCAATAGAAAAGTTAGAGTAGTGTTCTTGCTTTCAGCTGAGTTAATATAGATGTCATTTTCATTCTTATCAACAGTAAAGGTATTGGACTAGTGCCATTGGTCTTTTTGTTTGATGCTTTACTTTCATTCGAAGCTTTAATTCCATTCCAAGTTATTGTTCAAGTTTTCTCTTTAAAATTCAAGAAGCATTTAGAAATCGCCACATACACACACATTCACTCACTTGTTTATAACTTCATCACGTCACATTAGGAAGATAAGTTAGACATAAACTAAAAACGACAAAAAGAACTAGGAAAGGCTGCTTAAGTATATATTGTACACTTCACTTCATCAGCTTACAAGCCCCGGGTTGACAATTTATGATAGCAATTTAGACAACACTAAATTGACCAAACACTTCTCAGAGAAACTTTCGCGAGCTCTTCCTCGCTTTCCCACCAAGGCGAAATCAAGGGGCTATTTTCTACCTCTATGCTACCTTCATTTCTATACATCCTCCCACTTTGTGTAGCCCCAAACATCAATTTATTCGCATAAGCCACTTTTCACACAATTGCATTTTAATCCAAGTGTTCAAAGATTTAATGTACCTACCTCGCGGTCCTTTGAGGAAACGTCATTCTGCCTCCCTGTAGTTGATTGTCATATCTACCGCGAACATAGTGATAAATCCTCCTATAATTTGATCAAGCCAGTGGTCCACAATGCGCACAATCTTATCTTTCGATGCTTCTAGTATGCTCACTAATTCTGGAGTCCACACAATCGGTTTTCCAAGCCTACACCTTCCCTGATTGTCTACTAGTTTCGCAATCCACTCATACAACTCAGAGGGGACGGATGCAAAGAAAATTTTGTGGATTTCTGTATATAAGTAGCGCTCCAACCACTGTTCCTTTAATACTTGTGGATTCATGTTTTCCTATGCCACGAACTTGTGAATATTTCTATCTAACCACCCTTCAATTTCTTTCTTCGTTGGATTCCAGTGACACGATATGAGACATCCCTTATGTAGATCTCGGTCCTAGCAATGGAACCATTTGTTGGCTTGTTGGGGCCTAACCTAGGTTTGGATATGAATTAGCCAAACAAATCCCGGTACTACTGGCCCTTTCGGCAATAGTCCGCAGAGCGTAGACTGAGGTCTCACCCGAAGTAGTATGGGAGGGTGCTAGAAGCAGGTTTCCACACCCTGGAGATGTCTGATGTTTTCAAGTGGTTTGTGGTTTGACCCTGCGCACCCATCATATGTGCACTTACCCGTACCTCGCAGCCTGAGATGCTGCCTTCACGCAGCCCTACTCAGGGGCTAAACAATGCTATTACCCAAGTTCTTACTAGTAACCAAATATTAGTTGATTACCTTAGCTTACTTGTATGCTTTCAGTTATACTTAACAATATTCACAATTCATATGAGTGAGCACAGTAAATAAACAGTATAATTGCAAATGACATCAAACATGTAATAACTCAGAAAAGATGCACATAATTGTTAACAAAAACTTTCTTTATTAATCTCTTCTCTGGTTATAGACTCAACTCTATCTTGCGCACTCAGCTATAGGGGTCCACGCACTCAGCTGCGAACTCTACTAGGCCTCTGCGCAGTCAGCTGCAGAGCCTTTTCCTACTACTACGACCTAAGACACACTTAGACTCTTCTTTTCTGCTTCACTATCTCATTATATCCATTAGATTATATTCTGATCATGCTCCTTTACAACTTAGAGCCTCGCTCTATTTATACAATCCCATGGTCCGCAGACCATGGGTAGGCCGACATTACATTCAAACTTAGGGCGAACAACCTTATGACTCTAACATACATTTCATGCCTGCAATTCACGGAGCTTTACAATAATATCACTCAAAACTTAGGCTTTGAGCCCCCAACCCTGTTGTGGGGGGATTCCATGCCCAACAATCTACTATAACATGGAAATTCATTTTGGTGTGGTAAATGGATCAAATTGTGTGTCGACCACTAAAATCTCTTAAGAATAAAGTTAGGGGATACATTTTGCTGATAAATTCTTTATATATGAAGGTAAAAATTGTAGTATTCAACTCAATTGATGGATTAAAATACTTGTAAGACTCTTCTATTGTTTTTAGTGGTGCATTTGCATGGAGGAGTAGTGAGATCCAAGGTTCCTTACTTATCCAAGTTGATTCCTTATAAGGATGAACCCTGAACTAAAGGTCATTCTTCAACATCTTAGATTTTTGTCATGCCAAGCCCATATATTATGGAGAAATTTTTTGAGATTCTAGATTTGGAGGCCAAGCATTCAAAGGAAGACATTGCAATGTAAAACTAGATCATGATACGTTAAAATACTTCTTATTGAAACAATTATCTTCAGAAAAGAAGCAAGAATTGGCCACAAAGATGTTAGAATATGATTTTGAGATTAAATATAAAAAATGAAAAACATAAAATGGTGGGAAATACAAATTTAAACAATAAAAAAAAAAAATAGATGGTTTACTGTGTTTTATTTCTATTTCGAAATATGATTAGGAAGAATTAAAAACAAAATGTTGGCATTGATGTTGTGATGTACTATTTTTTTTAGCATTGATGTCAACCTTGTTATGACCTATTGTTGGATATGCCTAGTTATTGCAGGAACTGGAGGTTGAGTAGAGATGTGTTGGAGATGTGTGAACATGTCCTGCATCTTTTTACAGGAGGTTCGAAGCATCTATAGCTAGTTTACAGTGGCTAGATACTATCAAGTTGTGTTTTTTGGGATGTCCTATGGAAGATGAGTGTGTGGATGATTTTTGGCTTGTGTTATCAATTGCATGGCATGTCACTGATGGTTTTAAGGTTGTGCAATTGTTTGGCTATGATTCATTGCAGATGTTTATGCATGTATTTGATTGGTTGCATATGTTCAACTCGTTGCAGGTGTTTGGGTATGCATTGTTGAGTATGTTCGATTGGTTGTTAATGTTTTCACTAACATTACTAAGTATTTTTGCCATGGTATTTGGTGTAAGAGCTAAATGGTTTCCCATGGTATTTGGCGTGAGAGATTAATGATTAATTAATTTTTATTTTTATTTGATTTGGTCATTATGAGGAATGGAATGTAATTAGTGCATTGATTTGTTCCATTGTGATAAGAAGAAAAATATAAATGTATTATGCTAGTATTGGGGGTGTATGTGTGTGAGTGTGTAGGTGGGTGCTACAGTGTTTTGCATAGCATATTATATAACTATAGATGAGTTGAGTTGTGTGCCTATTAGATTTCTTTTTAGATCAGAGAGAGTGTTGTGTTGCTCATGTTGAGCATATTGTAGAACTTAATTTGTAAATGTATGAAATCATGGTTCACATGGAGGAGTTGGATGTGTAGAGACTTCATTTTTGTTGAGGCTTGCAAAGAGTGAGTAGAGGAGGTGGTGGCCTTCTTGTTGGTGGTAGCTAATAGAATTTTATTGGAGTTGATTCTTCCAGCTGGTAGATGTCAGATACTCTATATATAATTTGTTCAACAATTAATAGAAGGTATGAGCAGTGCAACATTAGAGGGTGGTTTTTCTCTTGCAAGGATTTCAACCAAAAACACTTGTGTCCTCTTGTGTGCATGTATTTCTTGATGTTGTTCATGGTGTTTATATGTTGATTCTATGTTGATTTTACATGCTATATCTATGATTAGATGATGGGTTACTAATCCTTGGGTTTTTTTATAAAAAGAGTTGAAAAAACTAACAAACCCTAGCACTACTGGTTCACCACCCCCCCCCCCCCTTCTTAGTAGTAAGCTCATTTACAACAATTGGGATCAGAGCAGGTTCTCCCAGTGGAGCTTGATCGCTCAAGGGTAGATCATGGGATTATGGCTAAGAACAAGAGGAAACAATCTCAGAAGACAAAGGGTTGCAAACAATCCATGACTATGCAAAATCTTAAAACCCTCTCCTTTGGCTAAAAGGTATGACAGACAGTGTTTTCAATCATGAATATTTTATTCCTTGTTGCTAGTCTGGTGGTGATGATATTTCGGTCATCAAAGAAGATGATAATCAAGATTTTGAAGTTGATTCCTCAAGAGGTGAGGAAGGTGTATTTCCAGTGTAGGAGTCTGAAGATGAAGAACATAGGATACTAGTGACCCTGGAAGTTGAAAGCAAAGCTTAAACAAGGATGATAGAGAAGCTCACATTAGAGAACAAATATCTTAATAAAATTCTTCAAATTATTGAGGATAGAGAATATATTTTCAAGGAAGAAAATTATGAGTTGAAAACCCAGTTGGAGAAAGCAAGAAAGGCTAAAGAGGAGATTGGTAGTCAACTTAAGGATAAGATGAACCATTGTAAGAAATTAGAAGTAGAGATAGAAGAGAAAATATATAGCCTAAAAGGATCTAATTAGGAAACATTCAAAAATGCCAAAGCAGAAACTTGCAATAGCAATGAAGGAAACCACCATCAATATTAGGAGCCAAAGAATGTGACAAGAAAAGGTATCAGAAATGTTAGGTGTTTTAGTTGTTAAAAATTTGGACACACTTTAGCTAATTGAAAAAGAAAAAATTCAAAATATTCACAGCAAAACAAGCCACCAAATAAGGACAATCCTCAAGAACTTAGTCAAGTTAGAGTGCTCCCATTAGTCTCTATGTACAAAAAATTATTTTACGAGTATTGTTACTTATGTAATGATTTTGGCCATAAAGGTGTTGATTGTAGCGCTGATGGCACAATGAGTAAAATGTTGGTTAACAAAAGACTTGATCATTTTCCTTTATTTCTTGTGCACATAATATGTTTTACATGCAACAATCTTGGCCATATGACCAAAGACTGAAATCTACCTATGACTCTTAAGGGATCGATTCAACAAAGAAGAATATGGAGGAGAAAAGAAAAACCAGAACGAGATGAAACCAAAAAGTAGCACATTAGGGTTTGGAAAAGGAAGGAGCAAAAAGAAAATTGAGGCCAACTTTCTCTTAAGGGGAGCACATAGCAGAAAATGTGTAAGAAACTGATTTAAATTAAGATATCGTTTTCATCCTTTTGGCACAAAGAAGTGTGATCTGGAAAACTTGGTATCTTAATTTTTAGATGGGATTAAGTGGTAGTCTATGCTAATTAATGGGTATTCGAAAGCACAAGAAGATGATCTAATTATATATTTGATTTTGTAATACAAATTTCTCATGCTATTTTCTTGGAAGGTAGATATATGACAGTGTATTACGCATAAAACATTTAAATCAGTTTTTGCAACGGTCTACTCATTTTAATATGCAGACAATTAAAAGATCAATCTAGTAAAACAAATGTGCACTTGATCAGGAATTTTGGTGACCCATACTACTCTATGCTAACCATTTAACAATGGAAAGAGTGCATTGCTCAATTAAGCCGAGATTTAATCGGTAAATTTGAACATTTAATGAACAAAGCACAGACCCTTTTGTGTAGATGTGAAACTCTCTAAATGAAGTATTCGAATAGTCACACAGTGAATGTGCTAAGGGATCTTATCATCGTTTATGTATAGTGCATATAATTTAATGTCTTCATAGATATTTATGACAATGGTTTGATCATGTGATGCTTTTCAAAAGTTGTAGTGTGCAGAAGATTAGCTCCTTAAGGCAGAATTCTTGTTTGATTGATTGCTAAAGTTTAGATCCATGTATGTAGAACAAAGTGTTTCTTAGATCTTATTGACTAACCTGTGCTTGTTCTCTAATTGGGCAAGATGTCAAATCTTTTCTACTAGATAGAAAGGCTTTAGCTATAAAATTGTGGTATGTGAGAATTTGAAGAAAATTATGTAGCATTATTGTATGTGAGGACACATTATTTTTTGAGGGAAGAATACATGTTTTATGCAGGGATTCATTGTCAGAAGAATATTGCACTAGGATGATTTGTGTGTTCACATGAATGGTTTTTTGTAGGATCTAATTCTCACCATATTGGAAGTGCTTTGGTGATTGCAGACTGGTTTTCATGTTCTTTTAATTGAGGTTGTTTAGCGTGTGGCAAAGCTATTGTTATGAATGAATTGATAGTCGGTGGAGAGATATTTGAGGAAGAGTATTGACAGGGTTCCTATTACGCTAGTATTATTCCTATAATAGTAGTTGTAACTTTGTGACTACAATGTTATTCCTATGATAGAGTTTTTTGACTTGCTTGACTAGTATTGATGAAAAAATGTCCTTGATGAATATCTATGATAGAAGTTTGATGACAAGGAACTCTCTATTGGTTGATCTACATGATGTTGCTTGACATTAATATGGATCTATGATGTGTCTTGTTCAACGAACTTGAAGCTTGAGTTCGTTGTTTTGTTTGGCTTGGCATAGATTCAATATACAATGAATCGATTTTTATTTCTTGTTGCACATTTAGAGATAGTATTTGATGCAAAAAAGGCTTGGAAATATTGAGGGTTTATGACAGGTGTCTTTGATATAATGAAGTGATGGATAATTAATGATGATGTTATTGTTACTCATTGCGTTAGGAGAGATTGTTATTGTCTACTCTATACTGTTGTTGATGGTCATAATATGTTGTCGTTGGTTGAGTTGGCTTGACAATGTTGTTGGTGTAGATGGATCCAATGTTTGATTTTGTTGCTGCTAGTATATATACGTTGTGTATTGATGATTAGATTTGTTGCTACTGCCATGACATGGAGAGTTTGTTGTTGCTTTTTCAAGAGAGATATCATTTGACCAAGTTATTCTTTTTGTTTCTTATTGTCATGCTCCCATAGGAGATAAAGAGGGTTTGCTTCTTGTTGATGTATTTTGATCATACCCAACTAGTGTCCAAGGGGCGTTATTATCTATTCAGCTATGTAATTAGTGCATAATCCATAGAATGTTGATTCCATTGATGTGTTTATACCTTTTCCATTGATTTCAAAGGGGGAGAGAGCGAGGAGATCGAGGAGGTCAGTCTTAATTGGTTGGACAAGTTCGGTTTACCATTAAAGCCAAGGGGGGAGATTATTGGCATTGATGTTGTGATGTAGTATTGTTGGTTGCCATTGATGTCAACCTAGTTATGACCTAGTGCTGGATATGCCTGGTTATTGCAGGAATTAGAGGTTGTGTGGAGATGCGTTGGAGATGTGTGAACAAGTCTTGAAGTTGTTTACATAAGGTCTAGAGCATGTATATCTAGTTGACAGTGGTTGGAGACTATCAAGTTATGTTTATTGGGATGTCCTATCACAGATGAGTGTGTAGATGATTTTTGGCTTGTGTTATTAGTTTTGGGGCATGTCATTGGCGGTTTTAAGTTTGTGCAAGTGTTTGGCTATGATTGGTTGCAGATCTTTATGAATGTATTTTATTGGTTGTAGGTGTTTGTCTATGTAGTGTTGAGTATACTCGATTGGTTTTTGATGTTTTGGCTAACATTATCAAGGAATTTTACCATGGTATTTGGTGTAATATTTTAATGGTTTCCCATGGTATTTGGTGTGAGATATTAATGATTAATTAAATTTTATTTGATTTGATTTGGTCATTATGAGGAATGGAAGGTAATTAATGTATTTTCATGGAGCAATGGGATCCAGTGTTCCTTTGTCAATTTCTTGTAATGATGAAGCTTGAACCAAGGTTCATCCTTCAATATCTTAGTTGTTTTTCATCCCAATTCCATATATACTTAAGTAATTAGTTGAGATTCTAGCTTTGGAGATCAAGCATTCATAGGTAAATGAACTCTTTATGGCCCTTAAATCAACTAAAATAATTGGTATATCAACGTATTTAATATATCAGAGTATTTCTAGGCATTCTTGAGCTGACTAAAACATATCTTATGATATTCATGATTGAGATATATGCTCTAGGGAAAAGGGAAATAGATCAAGCTTGGAAGTCTTAGTAGGATACCAGATGATAATGAAATATATTAGTGCAAATTGATTTTTTTTGTGGGTAAATGGATCAAATTTTGTGGTATCCATTAAATTCTCTTAGGAATCAACTTAGGGGTAACATTTTGTTGAGAAGTTCCTTATCTATGGGGTAAATATTTTCAAGATTCAAACCAATTGATAGATTACAACTTTTTTAGGGACTCTGCAATTATTCTTAATGTTGCATTTTCATGGAGGAGAGTAGTGGGATCCATGGTGCTTTCTTTATCCTAGACGATTTCTGATGATGGATGAACCAGGGTTCATCCATCAAAATCTTGTCATTTTTTCATGTCAAGTCCATATATTGTTGAAAAAATAGTTAAGATTCTAGATGTGGAGGTCACACATTAAGAGGTAAATGAACTATTTTTTACCCTTAAAATTTCCACAATAATTTGTTAGTTTTGGGTTTTGGCCTAATTTAGTTGATTTGCATCAATAAATTGGATCCATAAATTGTGTTGGATATTCCACTAGATAGTTCTTTACGACATATCTAATAAAACTATATTTAAAAATCTAAAATATACATTAATATGGTTTATTTCTCTTTAGATTTATGGATCTATAGATTACTATTTATTGTGTATGCATGCAAATTAAAATTTATCTAGAAAACAGAGAATCGTGAAATAAAAACTCACAAACACATTTGACACAAGTTATATCCTGGGAAAACCTTTTAGGAGAAAACCCAACTATAAGGTGAGTTCACTCTACACTCTTTCTTAAAATATAAAATGACTATGACTACAAAGAAGTAAGGCCTATGGCCTGTGGGCTACTACAGTGCCCAAATCATCTTTGTTTTATATCGCCCTATCTCTCTCGACTACTATGATCATCTATTGAACAAGTGCATTTGAAAAGAATGGATCCCATCTTCCTCCTAATGGTCCAATTATAACACAGCCCAATAGCCTATTAGTGGTTAGGTTTGACTCCCTCTATCTAGCATGGAAGGCTCATAGAATTTCAGATTCTCTACATTCACAATTGAGTAAATGTGCATGTATTGGGGTAGACCGAGTCTATATGCATTATCTCCCACCTCTTCCATTATTTCAAATGGACCATATTGCAGAGCCTTGATTTTCTTACCAGGACCTTATAACATCTCCTTGTTCAATTGTAACCATATTGTCTTTTACACTTTCAATGACTTCTTTATTTAGTGTGTATCATGCCTAGCCTTATATTTTTCCTGTGACTTCTGTAATGTCTCTTATAACTATATATGGATCTGCCTCAGAGGTTTGAGCCTCTCTAATCAACTGTAAACGCTTGCCTTTAGGAAGACATAACTTATCCAGCTTGTAGAGCAACCCGTCGTAGAGATGGAAGTCAATTATGTTATCACCATGGTGCACATGACTCTATCTATACAATTGTTGAAACACCTTCTTGAATTCCTCGTCCTCTGAGTATGCCTCTCTATGTGCATCATAGATATATGGCTCCATGTGCATCAGAGTTCCCAAATATTTGATCTTTGATTTGGGTGGCCTTGAAAGAATTTCTTCCAACTTGTTTGTGTCGCCCTTCTTGTATTTTATCACTAAATGAAACTATTGTAGAAACCCTATCCACTTATAATGTCTAGTATGTTGTATCTTACTCTGGGCCTGGAAGTACCATAATGGAAAGTGATTTGTGTGGATTATTGTCTACTTTCCCTCAAGTATTGTATCACCCCTACAAAATTCCTAACATTCAAAACATTGGTAGGCACCACCCAATTCATGATGGCCTCCATCTTGGCAGTATCTATCTTCAACTCTCCTACACCTATCACATACCCCAGAAACACCAAAGACTACTATAAAAACTCACACTTCTTGATATTTCCTAGCAGTCGATGCTTCATTAATGTCTCCAAAACCTACGTCAATTGTGAGATAATCCCCTCCCACGTAGTAACTAGTTCATTACATAGGTCAAATGGCATGACTAACCACTCATACAAACTTTACCTAGTTTTGAAGGTGATCTTCTAGGTATCCTCCTCTGTTGGGATGGGGTTGCTGGGGTCATTTTGGTCAAATTTTAGGTCAATTTTGTAATATCTTTTTGTAGCGTGAAATGTGGAAGTGGAGCTAGAAGCTAGTAGAAGTCAAAGGAGCTTTAGTCCCTTAGGTGGGTAGGTGATAGAGAGTTTTGGAGACCCGCCCATGGTCCACAGACCATGGTATTGTAAAGAAAATTCTATATATAAATGAGTCATAGCGAGTCTTAGGAGGTAACTTTTTGGTGAAGAATCATTGTAAAGGCAAGGTACTAAGGAAGGAAAGGTTTGTTTCATGTATTTAGGCGAAAGGGGAAGGCTCCTGCTGCTGAGTGCGCGGAGACCTTGGTAAGTCTGTAGGTTGAGTGTGTGTGCCCTTGCAGTTGAGTGTGCAAGGAAAAGAAGTCTATAATTGAACAATTATACTTAATAAAGACTGATTTGGGCTGAATTTGGTGCATTTGTGTCTTATTATTTACTTCTGCAAAGTGCATGTATCTTCGCTATATCTTATGATTTGTATGAATTAATTCATATTTACTGCACGAAACTAGTATATCTGTAATCTTTATGCATGTTAAGTATAATAGAAACCTTAGCAAAGATCTGGAAGTCAATTAGATATATTTGTATTAAATATTTGTTCAAAAGGATTAGAGGTGTGTGAAGGTAAATGTAAGCCATAAGGACTGGAGGAACACATCACACAGGCCTCTGGATGCAGAAACCTGGTTCTATCATCCCCTAATACTACTTTAGGTGAGGCTGTAGCCTGTGTTATGTGGGTTGTTGCTGAAAGGGCTAGCAGTTATGGTTTTGTTGGTTGGCACATATAACATTGAACCAGGGTCACGCCCCATCAATCCAAAAAATGGTTCCGTTGTCGCGACCGAGATATATCTGAGGAATGTGTGATTTTGAATAAGTGTTTCCCTACTAAGAAAGAAATCGAGAAGTGGCTCAATTAAAATTTGCACGTGTGTGCAACTTAGGAGAACAGAAACCCACGGTTATCTAAGGAACAATGGTTGAATAGATACCTGCACATAGATGAAACCGAAGCCTTTTTCTATTTCTTCCCTTGCAAATTACAGAGTTGCTGTCGAGATTAGCAGACGATCAGGGTACGTGGAGGCTTGACAACCCTATTGTGTGGACACTAGAGCTGGTGAAGAACCTAGAAGCTTCAAAAAATAACATTGTGCGGGTTGTTAATCACTATATTGATCGTATCTTAAGAGGATTCATCACTGAGCTTGCGATTGATATGACCATCAGCTATAGCGAAGAAAAGCGTAGGCTCTTCAAGGGACCATGAGGTAAGTATTTAAAATCTATGAAAACTTGGATTAAGATGTTGTTGTGTGAAAAAAGGGTTATGCCATTACCTTGATGTTTGGGACTACATGAAGCAGAAAACCCTTCAGAAGGAACGAGGAATCAGGATCTGAATATAGTCCGCTATTAGGATCCTCTTCCAGTGACGATGAAGGAACTATTATGTGTACACCGTGAAGCATGCTACAAATACTAAGTTAGGGTATCCCAAGGATACCTCACCCATCCACTCCACCTCCACCTCCACCTCCACCTTCACTGCATACACCTACAACGTCACCTCCACCTCCAACTCTCCATCAACCATTCAACATGGCGAACACAAAGAAGATGTCAATATTCAAAGGGGTGGGAAGTGAAGAACCCGAACAGTTATGGTTCATTACAAATGTTGTGTGGACAAATCAGCAAAGTACTGATAATAATATAAAGAAAGCACAGCTCGTCACAGTGTTGCAAGAGAAAGCATTGACTTGGTACATCAAGTTTTGTATGGATAGACCTAGCAAGACGATGGAAGAGACTCAGAAAGCATTGAATAGTGAGTTTAATAAGCCTAAGTCTCATGCGCAGTATGTAACCGAGTTTAAGGAAATACAACAGAGGGTAAATGAGTCCTCATGGGATTTTGATTAGAGGCTAAAATGCCTGATCCAACTAGCTAATATGAAGATCACGAATGATTAACACAAAGACTGGTACATTGCTTCGTTGTTACCTCATTTGACATTACCATTATCATAGGAGAAGATAGGAATGTAAGTGGAGGCTGTGGATATCGCAATGAGGTTAGAAGCCTCACTAGTGTAGGATACAAATATTGGAGTACAACAAATTCAGTCGCAGCTAGCAAGCTTAGACATGGAGTTGCAAAGCTTAAATATAGGAAAGGAAGCTCAGCCATAGGTGCACGCTAAAGTCTAGTGTATAATATTCAAAGACAAGGGACATGATAAGGATCATTGCCTATTTATCAAAATTACTTGATTAGAGGAGGTCCTGTGCCTTTGAATCTTGATAACATTGTGGGACCGAGAACGGGAGTACTATTATGGTGCACTATCTTCCAGATACTTGGGAAGCACATGATTGATAATTTTCACCTCTTGCAAAAGTATGTTCAGACACAGCAACAATTTTTTTGTACTTTCTATAAATTAGTTGGACATGATGAGTGAAACTGCTGAAGCTAGGAATTGATGATGGAGCGAAACCCTACATATCAAATGCAAGCATAAAATTAGCCTCGAGATTAGGGTGTGAGTACAGCACGCAAAGGATTTCAAAGTCATGGAAGAGGAAGAGGAGGAGGGGATGGCAAAGGTCGCAGACAAGTTATTTGTTATAACTATGGCAAAGTTGGACATTTTGCGTGCGACTGTCAAAACCCAATGCATCAATCTTGTTAATATTGCAAACAGTTTAATCATATTATAGAATATTTCCCAGTGTTGATTTCCACTATGCAGGAGAAAAAGACACAACAACCTACATAGAACATACATATGATGAAGGCAGAGCCTCGCAAAGAGGATCATAGCATCAATATCGTAACATGCAGTGGTATGTCCACAAGATAAGATTAGGGAAAGTAGCCAGAAGCTAAAGGATGGGTGCACAAGACTGCCAAAAAGGAAGTTAGATTTGATTTCAACCAAGCTAGAGAAAATTTATGGAGGCCAACAAGAATTTTGTTGAAGCTTCTACATCAAGGAGTCAAGAAAAATTGGTTGGAAACAGTGAAGTATAAGATGTGGATCCCTCGCTATTGGCTACCTTTCTGAAAACTTGTATGAAGTTGTTATGGGATAAGAAGGCGGTAGAAGGGCTCCATGAGCTAATTGATAATTGTATTAGTAAAATCAAGAATCCTCCCAAGCAATGCACTGTGAGGAAAATGGTTAAACATAGGAAGCGAATAGGGCACAAGATGAGGCTGACCACGCAGATTGGAGAGTATGAAATGGATCAATTCATCTTGGATATAGGATGTGATGTGAATGTATTGCCTAAGAAAACATGGGAAAGGATGGGGAGGCATGCACTACAATGGTCTCCTATACAGATACACATGGCCAATCAGCAAAAAATCATTCCAATGGGGAGCCTGTATGGGGTAACATTCGATATTGAGGAAGAAAGCGCTATGGTCGATTTTGAAGTAATTGAAATAGTGGATGAAAACAATCCTTACCCTACGCTACTAGGAATTGATTGGGCCTTCTACATGGATTCGATAATTAATCTAAAGAAGCGAAGGATGACATTTGAAAGGAAAGAGCTTAGTGTTATTATGCCCTTGGATCCTACTGAAGGGGCGCGCTACACCGAACCAATCCGCAACTATGTGGAGGACAATGACTTGGATCAAATATACAAGATTACTGCACGTGACAAAGATTGGATCAATCCTACTACAGATGGGTGAATTTCATGGGATATAGATAGCTCCTGCACCTCAGACTCAAATGAAGAGCTTGAACCTTGTTAGAATAGGTTGCATGAAGTTTCCATGCTATGTTGCAATATGATGACAAGATCATTGTGGTGCGTATCCACAGAGGTAAGAAATTTTCTGCATTATGATGGGTTAGATGATGCTAGTTTATTTTTGGATAAGTTTGAAAGTGAGGTGTTGGAAGAGCATTGTTTCCAGACGCTCAAATAGGCACTGTGCACTATGCCTGCCGATTGGTGGGGTACGCATAAGGATAGCTTCGCTGAATAAAAGGAATATAAGCGAATGATGAAGTTAAGGTTTGGATACAGTAATACACATATGCCTGAAAAACACAATGGAAGGGATGATCCACGCGAGAATTTGGCGCAGTGGACTAAAGCTTGTAGAGAGGAGCCACAACCGGAATGGGTGCATATCTTCTGTCACACCTTAGATACTATTCCAATGAATTGGTACTTGGAAATGAAGCTACCTCATGGGACGACTGGATGGGATATCTTGAGGGAGAGTTTCTTGTTAACTTTCAACTTTGAGGATAGATTTGAGTGCATTGATGAAGCGCTCCAAGAAATTAAGGCCACTACCTTTAGAACACCTGAAGAGCCAGTAGAATGGGTTCAACCGGACTGGAATACCCAATTGTGCCATGTGCTAGAATGATACAATATGACTATAGAATAAGGAGAAGAGGATCCCCAGAAGATCAACATTGCAGAAACTGAAGGACAACGTGAGGTTGAAGGACCCAAAGCAGCGAACCCTGATATAATAGAACCGTTGAAGACTAGCAAGTAAAAATTGGGTCTGACGCACAACCTAATTTTGCAAATATAGGTGATTATTTGGATAAAGATACAGGTGATAAAGTGGTGGAACTATTGCTCGAATACTAGGAATTTTTTCTTACCAAGTTCTCGGACCTGAAAGGAATAGTAGGGGGACTAGGAGTGATGAAGATCACCTTAAAGCCCAATGAGAAGCCCGTGAAATAGAGACCTTACTATCTAAATCCTATGTATAAGGAAACGGCGCATAAGGAACTGGACAAAATGGTGGAACCTGGAATCATTGAGCCAGTAGAAGAGTCTGATTGGGTAAGCCCTATGGTTTTCTAGGAAAAGAAGCAACAAGGTGAAATCAAGATATGTGTAGATCTGCGGAAGCTTAACAATGAGTGTGTTCATCACCCATTTCCAACCCCATTTATGGATGAAGTTTTGGAGAATGTTGGAGGGAAGGAAGCTTATTGGTTCATTGATGGGTTCTCATGGTACCATCAGATTAAGATTGCATCTGAGGATCATAGCAAGACGACCTTCATGACAAAGTGGAGATGCTTCCAATACATAGTAATGCCCTTCGGGGTGAAGAATTTTCCCGTGATCTTCTCAAGGGTTATAATTGCAGTGTTTAAAGAGTTCATCCATAAATTCTTAGAAGTGTATTTTGATGACTAGATTGTCTTTGGGTTGGTAAAGCACCATGTTGCAAGTTTGTTCCTTATGTTGGATACTTGTCACAGATACCAAATTTCCCTAAATCTAAATAAATGTATCTTTTGTGTTCCTTATGGGATATTTCTAGGCCATGTCATCTGCAAGCAGGGATCAATGGTGGACCCTGTGAAGATAGTTGTGATTCTCAATTTAGAAGCTCCAAAGAATGTAAAGCAGTTGCATGCAATGTTGGGGCACACTAGTTACTATATCAAATTTATAAAAGCTTATGCACAGATAATTGCGCCGATGGAGAAATTACTAAAGAAGGACGCGACTTTCTGCTAGGATGAGGAATGTCAGCGCAGTCTGGATGTGTTAAAGGAAAAGATGGTGATTGTGCCCATTTTGGCATTTCGAGACTGGAATAAAGAGTTTCATGTACATGTAGATACCTCCTATATTGTGTTGGGTGAGGTATTAACCCAGCCCAGAGAAGGAAAAACTGATCATCCTATAGCCTTCGTGAGTAGAAAACTCTCAAAGGCTAAGAATAACTATTCAACTACGAAGCGTGAAGGACTGGTGATGGTCTACAGGTAGCAGAAATTATAACATTACCTATTAGGCATTCATTTCTGATGCAGGAGCGTAAGACTTAGAGGGAAAAATCTTCTAACTTATTCCAAAAATACCAAAAAATCTACAAGCAAAGGAGTGGGATCCTTTAGCCATCAATTTCCATGTTTTTCTAGTTAGCATAGAGATAAAATTTAGAAATAAATCATGTTGTAATAAATGCTAAATAGATAATCCAAAGTGGAGGTTCTCGAGGAGATGTCCTCACTAAACAGTTGGGATTAGTTAAAGCATCATAGAGGTTCTCAAGGAGGATGTTCCCCTGAACTAGTAGTTGTATTAAATATAGCCATGTTTTAAGGATTTGGTTGTTAATATGAACAAGCATAAATGTAATTTGGATCCCATGGTAATGGGATTTGGACCGCAGGCTTTTGAGTGCATATTTTCAAAGAAAAAGGGATTTTTCTTTGTGTATTGGTCGAATTCTGGAGGCATGGTAACCTCTGAAAAAATTTTCTATGTATCTGATTTATGTTTTGGATATGAGTATGTAATTATGCATGCATCGGATTCATTGCTTTCTTCTGAGTTGTATATCAATGATTTAGCCTTATTTTCCAATTATTACTTCAGTTGTAGCCTTTAGAACTGTGTTTCCTTCATATCGGCAGCCCTGGCTTCTTTATTTGCTTTACAGAGTTCAGTGGGAAAAATTATGTTTTACACAGAGAAGTCGTGAAAATAATTAGTCGAAGTAGAGTTCCGGACTTGAAATTTTATTGTTCGAGGCTTATAACCATATCGGGTCCAAACCCTTTATCGCATCGCTGAGTGGAGCAGAAAGCCTTTTGGATCGCCGAAGTCCGAAGATCCGAAAGCTCGGACCCAAAATAATATTAGGGAGTCTTTGACAGCTTATTGGGTCCGCGAGTGTTATCGCATCACGGATCTTAGCGGGGAGTGCTTAGCGGGGTCATTGGAATTGCCAATAGCGATTACCGATAGGCATATGTGTTATTGCATCAGGGAATTGCCGATGATAAAGCGTCGATAGTGTTAATTCTTTTCCGTGAAATAAGTCACTGATAGTGTATTTAAGCACCAATTGTGTTATCTCATCCCTTTGGAATAAAGCCTGTCGACTGTGTATTTGCTTTAAATGAATTTTCCCTTAGTTTACAATGCCGATAGTGTATTTTACACTATATGCATTATCTCCCATTCAAAAAGCCCTCTGATAGACTATTTTTCTAATTCCTATGGAATTACAGTCCCGATAGAGGGAAAAAGGTCTATGGTATAATTTGTGCCCGATACCAAGGGTTGGGGTGATTAAAGGAGAAAGAGTGGAGATTTGAAGAGAAAAAAGGAATTTTTATAATAGTTAGTCTAGCAATAGATGATTGATACTCCAGTGAGAGAAGAAGAAGGGTTTTAGCCAGAATTAGAAGAAATTATATCAAGATTGGGCATTTTTCTATATCACTTGCACCCAGGCTACCATTAGTGGTATCAGAGCAACCTTTTGACACTGAATTGAATCTCAAAAGTGGAAGAAGAAAAGCTAATATGGCTTTCAAAGTTGGAAGAGGATGTGGTAGAAGAGGACGGCCAGTTGCAAATGTTGAAGTGATGGAAGCTATGCAACAAATGCAAGTAAGATTAAAAGCATTAATAGCAGAGAGGAATATAGATGATGGGGATGTTAGTGAGCTTGAGGTTGAAGTTGAAGGAGAGGACGAAGCTATAGAAGTTACTCTTGAGATGAGATTCTTCTAGTCAGTGTTGAGATCCACAGTGAGGGCAAAGACTGAGGTTTCAATATATGAAGGAGGACTAAATCCAGAAGAATTGATAGACTCAATTAATGGCATGGAGAAATTCTTCGACTATGAAGAAATAGAAGATGAGAAGAAAGTAAAGTTTGTTGTTACCAAGATAAAAGACCGTGCAGCGCTTTGGTGGGATGGTGTATAGGCAGAAAGGAGGAGACTTGGAAAACAACCAATCAAAAATTGGAACAGAATGGTATCAAAGCTAAGAGGTAAGTTTTTACCAAGTAATTATCAGTAAACCTTGTTCAGACAGATGCAGAATCTTAGACAGAGGTCTATGATAGTGAAAGATTACACAGAGGAATTCTATAAGGTAAGCATAAGAGCTGGACAAACTCAGGATACTGAGGAGAAGGTGGCTAGATATGTGAATGGTCTTAGGATGGACATTCAAGATGAGATAAGTATATTGTCTCCTAAAACAGTAGAGGAAGCTTATCAGATGGTACTGAAAGCTGAAGAAAAGCTCATGAGGAAGCAGTCTGCCAAAGGGAGAGGTAATTTTCGAGGAAGGGGAAGTCAAGGTGGTAGAGGAAGATCTACAACACCTAAAGATGGAGCTAGCAGCAGCTCAACCCAGCATGGTGATGTAAGTGGTAGAGGGAGTTTTTCTAGAGGAAGAGGAGGCAGAGGAAGAGGAAGAGAATTAAAATGTTACAGAGGTAACAAGCTGGGACATAGAGCTTTTGAGTGCCCAGAGAATGTAGGAACTAGCCAAAGGAATGCAATTGGTGCTCCAGTCGAGGGAGAAGCACCAGCAGTAGCAATGGAAAAAGAAGAAAATGTACCAGAGAGAATAGAATATTTGGTAATCAATAAAGTCTTGCTCAAGCCAGCAAAGGAGATAGTTGAACAATCACAAAGAAAGACCTTGTTCATAATAGTGTGTAAGGTTCAAGGGAAATGCTACCAGATGATCATTGATAGTGGCAGCACTGATAATCTGGTCTCTATAGAAGTGGTGGAGAAATTGAAGTTGAAGACAATGAAACATCCAACACCTTACAAGGTGTCATGGTTACAAAAGGGACATCAGTTGTTAGTGAATGAACAGTGTGAAGTGGAGTTGCAGTGGGGCAAGTATAAGGAAAAAATTGTATGTGATGTGATGCCAATGGATGTGTGTCACATATTTCTTGGAATACCTTGGTAATATGATAGAGGAGCTATGCATGATGGAAAAAAGAAACACCTACAAGTTTGGGAAAGATGACATCAATCATACGTTGATGCCCATGAAAGAAGAAGATGCATCAAGAAAGAGTACTGATCCAAAAACTCTGTTATTGGGAGGAAAAGAATACTTGCAGCAGATTGAAGAGAATGAGGTAAATTTCACTGTAATTTGCAAGCCCAAGGTAATAATGACTTCCACTAAAGTTTTTGATTTACCCATTGAAATTCAAGAAACGTTGGACAACTATTGTGATATCATTGTTGATGATTTACCTAATGAGTTGCCACCCATTAGAAGAATCAGCCATCATATATATTTGATTACTGGAGCAATTCTACCTAACAAAGTAGCTTATAGAATGACTCCTATATAAAATGAAGAGGTTAGGAAGCAGGTTCAAGAACTACTTGACAAAGCGCTGATCATGGAAAGCTTGAGTCCTTATGCAGTACCAACAGTCTTGAGTCCAAAGAAACATGGAGGCTGGAGAATGTGTACAGATTCAAGAGCCATCAATAAAATCACAATCAGGTACAGATTTCCTTTACCCAGAATTGAGGATTTAATGGATTGCTTGAGTGGGGCAAAGTGTTTTCCAAAACTAGATCTTAAAAGTGGGTATAATCAGATAATAATAAGAGAAGGAGATGAGTGGAAAACTGCCTTTAAGACAAATGAGGGATTGTATGAGTGGAGAGTAATGCCTTTTGGGTTATCAAATGCACCAAGTACGTTTATGAGACTCATGAATGAAGTATTTAAAGAATTCATTGGTAAATTTGTAATAGTATATCTAGATGATATATTAGTGTACAGCAGGTCTAAGGAGGAGCACATAAGACATTTGAATTATGTCTTACAAAGGCTACAACAAGAGAAATTATTGCTGAATTTGAAAAAATGTTCATTCATGAAAGAAGAGCTAGTGTACTTGGGTTTTGTTATTTCTGTTGAAGGGCTGAAGATGGATCCAAAGAAGATCAAGGCAATCATGGAGTGGCCTTCACCCAAGAGTGTTTTTGAGGTAAGAATTTTTCATGGTCTTGCTATCTTCTATAGAAAATTCATCAATAATTTTAGTAAGATCAATGCACCTATTATTGAGACCATAAATAAGGACAAACAACGATTTAGATGGACTGATGAAGCAGAAAGGAATTTTCAGCTATTGAAGAAGAAAATCAGTGAAAAACCTATTTTGGTTCTGCTTGATTTTAGTAAGCCTTTCCAAGTGAAGTGTGATGCTAGCGGAGAAGAAATTGGAGGTGTTTTAAGTCAGGAAGATAGACCTATAGCCTATTTTAGTGAAAAGCTAAATGATTCCAAAAAGAAGTATTCTTCTTATGATAAGGAGCTTTACGCAATTGTGCAGTCATTAAAGAAATGGAGGCATTATCTAATGTCAAAGGAATTCATTCTTTACTCAGATAACCATGCACTATAGTATATTATGCAGCAACCAAAACTTAGCCAGAAACATGCTAAATGGGTAGAGTATCTTCAAGGTTTCCATTTTGTTTTGAAACATATAAATGGCCAATCAAATAAAGTTGTGGATGCCTTAAGTAGGAGAAATATATTATTGCAAGAGAGTCAAATTCAAGTGTTAGGATTTGATTTTCTTAAAGAATTATATGAGACATATTCAAATTTTAAAGAGGCATTTGAAACTTGTAAGAATCTTGTTTTGATGGATAGGAGTAAATGGTTGGATTATTTCTTACAAGATGGACTGTTGTTTAAGAGAAATCAGTTGTGCATACCAAACTGTTCAATGAGGGAGAATTTAATCAAAGATAAACATAGTGGAGGACTTGCAGGACATTTTGGCATAGAGAAGACTTTTGAACAATTGAACAGAGTTTATTTCTGGCCAAGAATGAGATCTGACGTGGAAAAATATGTGATAACTTGTAAAATCTGTCAATATGCAAAGGGAAGAAGCCAAAACATAGGTTTGTATATGCCATTACCAATTCTAGATAGGCCTTGGGATATGGTAAGTATGGATTTTGGTTTGGGCTTACCAAAGACTCAAAGGGGTAATGGTTCAATTTTTGTTGTAGTGGATAGATTTTCAAAAATGGTGCATTTTATTCCATGCTATAAAACTAGTGATGCTACTCACATTGCTAATTTGTTTTTCAAGGAGATAGTAAGATTGCATGGGTTGCCTAAGAGTATTGCCTCAAACAGAGATTCCAAATTTGTTGGACATTTCTGGAGAACACTATGGAAGAAATTGGGAACTAAATTAAGTTTCAGTTCTGCCTATCATCCAAAAACTGATGGACAGACTGATGTTGTGAACAGGAGTTTGGGAAATCTTCTAAGAGGTCTTACTGCAGAACATCCAAAACAGTGGGATCAAGTGTTGGCAAAAGCTGAATATGCATACAATGACTCACCTAACAGGAGTACAGGACAAAGTCCATTCCATATTTGTTTATGGAATGCATCCAAGAGGAGTATCTGAGTTAAGAAACTTGGGAAAAGAAGAGATGAGAAATGCAGAGGGAGAAGATTTTGCTTCAGAAATGCAAGCAATACATGAACAAGTAAAACAAAAACTACAGGATATCAACATCAAGTACAAGACCAGACAAACATGAGAAGAAGAGAGGTGAACTTTGAAGTGGGAGATTTGGTATTAGCACACCTCAGAAAAGAAAGATTTCCAAAGAGGGAGTATAACAAATTGAAGTTCAAGAAAATTGGACCATGCAAGATACTAAGGAAGTTTCCTACAAATGAATATGAGATTGAACTACCCCCTGATATTGGAATATCTCCAATTTTCAATGTTGCAGACCTGTACAAGTATGAAGTTGAAGCTACAGATGATACAGCACAAGATCAATAGACACAATAGATTGACTTGGTAAAACAGTTACCTACAGCAAAAGAGTTACACCCAGAAAGGATTTTAGACAAGAAGGTGTTCAAGAAGACCAGAGGATACGAGTACTTTCAGTATTTGGTAAAATGGAAGGATCAACCAATTGCTAAAGCTACATGGGTAACAGAAAGCGTGCTACAGAAGCTAGGCAGTTCTGTAGGGGAGCTCATGGACAAAAGCCCATGAAGAATTTTGTCCTCAGGAATTTGATGCAAGAGCATAAGACTTAGAGGAAAAAATCTTCCAACTTATTCCAAAAATACAAAAAAATCTACAATCAAAGGAGTGGGATCCTTTAGCCATCAATTTCCATGTTTTTCTAATTAGCATAGAGATAAAATTTAGAAATAATTCATGTTGTAATAAATTCTAAATAGATAAGTCAAAGTGGAGGTTCTCATGGACATGTCCTCGCTGAACAGTTAGGATTAGTTAAAGAATCATAGAGGTTCTCGAGGAGGATGTTCCCCTGAACTAGTAGTTGTATTAAATAAAGCCCTATTTTAAGGATTTGGTTGTTAATATGAACCAGCATAAATGTAATTTGGATCCTATGGTAATGGGGTTTGGACTGCAGGCTTTTGAGTGCATATTTTCAAAGAAAAAGGGATTTTTCTTTGTGTATTGGTCGAATTTCGGAGGCATGGTAACCTCTGAAAGACCTTTCTATGTATCTGATCTATGTTTTGGCTATGAGTCTGTAATTATGCGTGCATCGGTCTCGTTGCTTTCTTCTAAGTTGAATATCAATGATTTAGCCTTATTGTTGGAGAGGTAAATCCCCTCTACGGATAGAGGCGATCCCTACTAGCCCAGAACGGGTCTAGCAACAATCAAACAATGCTATCACGCAAGTTCCTAATTTCAAATAAAAGGTAGGTGATGAAGACCTACTTGGATTCCAACGCTTTAGTTCATAGAAGAGACGTCGCCCATGCTCCTTTGCTTTGGCCGGTCACAATCCTCCACTATCCTTGTGAATGGACACCTGCACACAAAGGGAACAACACAAACACAAGCGTGAAATCTAATAAATGAAATTATACATCAGTCAGGAAGGACATAATTCAACATTAATCATTACAACAATGAGAATGGAACCATAATGATAGTCATCTATTATTAATGATCAACAAAGGAGAATACAACCAGCGTCCTTACGTCAAGTCCTCCTTTGGCTAGGTGCTCAGCTACACAAGTCTTGCAAAGCTTGAAGGGATGAGGGACAAGCCTCTCTCTCTTTGGTGACAAGATCTCCTTACTTAGGTTAAGCCTTATGAACACAAAGAAGGCTCTTGCAACTCTAATCTCTTGATATCTTTCTTTCAGCACAAGTATAATTACTACTGCCACTAGAACTAGAACTAGCTTGCTCAAGTCATGGAGACAAGCTTTTATAGATGAAAAGGAATGGATATGATCAATCACAACAATAATGGATTTGGCTTCATCACTTGGAAACTTCTATAGAATGGTGGCAAACTACCTCCCATTCAAGGAGATTCGAAGCCAAACCATCTTCACTTAACATAGATTCAGTTGGTGAATGAGTTGGAGAGAACTTTCAGAGGTGGATTAGTTAAAAAATTTGCCCAAAAAGGTTGGCGTGATTGCAACTCTGGGACAGAGCGCTAATAGCGCGTCCCTTTAATAGGATTTTCCCCATTGGCACGGGCAGAACACAGTGGCCCAACACTAATGTAAAAAGGGCCATTTTTAAGGGCAAGCTGCAGGAGATGTCTTCAGGGCATATGAAGCTCATGTTCAGAGGTGAATGATGCAAGTGGTTTCAAGTCTTTTCACTTC
>APFE030150507.1:0-23252 GCA_000404065.3 Pinus taeda | reverse complement strand
TCGAAAGAATTTGGAGGCAACTGTTTTGCAGTTGAAAGATAAAATTGAAGAAATATCTGCAGACTTAGAGGTAACCGCCAAATCTGCGAAATGTGAAAAGGAAGTGCTTTTATCCCAGATTATAGCAGCCAAAAAAGAGACTGACCAAATCACCAGCAATAGCCAAATAGCAGAGGATGCTTGGAATTTGGAGAAGGAGAAAATGCTGAGCAGGTTTGCAGAACTAGAAGCTAACCTTGAGTTGATGTCCAGCAAGAAAGGTTCACTAAGCGAGACAAACAGAGAGCTAAGGACTGAAGCGGAATCTTTGAAGGCCCAATTGGTATCAGAAATTGAATCTGCAAGGAAAATGAATGAAGAATTCAAGAAGGCTGAGAAAGAATTGAGAGAACTTGGAAAGAAGGACGGGGATGACCAAGTTGCGATTTCTCAAACACTCAAACAATTGCAGGGTGCTGAAGAAAGATTCAATACCGAAATTTCCGCTAAAGAAGATGAGTGTAGAGCAGTTAACCTTGATAAAAAGAATCTGGAGGATAATGTTTTGCAGTTGAAGAATCAAATTCAAGCAAGATCTTCAGAATTAGAGGCAACCGATAAAGCTCGGAAATTGGAAAAGGATCTGCTTTTATCACAGATCATAGCAGCCAAAAAGGAGACGGCCGAGATCACTATAATTAGCCAAATAGCACAGGAAACTTGGAATGTGGAGAAGGAGAAAATGTTGAGCAGGCTTGCAGAGCTAGAAACGAACCTTACGTTCATGGCTCTAGCGAGAAAGGGTCACTGAACGAGACAAATAGAGAGCTAAAGACAGAAGCGGAGTCTCTGAAGGCCCAGCTCCTATCAGAAATTGAGTCTGCAAGGAAAATGACTGATGAATGGAAGGAGGCCGAGAAAGAATTGAGAGAAGAACTTATAAAGAAGGATGACGAATACAAATATGCGATTTCTCAAGCAGTCAAAGAATTGCAGGAAGCCAAGGAAAGATTCAATGCCGAAATTTCTATGAAAGAAGACGAGTGTAGAAGACTTAACCTTGATAAGAAGAATCTGGACGCAACTGTTTTGAAGTTGAAAAATCAAATTCAAGTGATATCTTCAGAATTAGAGACAGCCAATGAAGATCGGAAATTGGAAACCGAAGTGTTTTTATCGCCAGATATTGCCAGAAAAGAGACTGTCGAGATCAACAAAAGTTACCAAATGGCACAGGAAGACTGGAATGCTGAGAAGGAGATCCTGCTGAGCAAGCTTGCAGAGCTACAAGCAAAGCTTCAGTTGGTGGCTAGCGAGAAAGGGTTGTTGAGCGAGACGAATAAAGACCTAGAGACGGAGGCGGAGCCTTGGAAGGCCGAATGCAAAGAAATCATATTGGAACCTGGAGCAGTCATAGAAACAAGAACCCGACAGCTACGAAATCGATCAATTTCAGAGTATCTCATCAAGTGGAAGAACTTACCAGCTGGAGTTTCCACATGGGAGGACAAGAATTTTACACGGAAGCATCAAGAACTACTCAAGCGTTGAGGACAACGCTTTTTGAAGGAGAGGGGCATGTTAGGCCCCTATACTACTAGAGTAACCCCTTATTGTTATTAGTACAACCCACTTATTATATTGATGTACCCATATTGTTACTATTGAGCCCCACAGAAGCCCACTATTATTATTATTGTGCCCTTGCATTATTATTGTTATGTAGGCTCTGATTATGTTATGGTCCCTTAGACTCCTATATATAGAGAGGAGGTCTCTTCATTTGAATCATCCAAGAATTGTTCATTTATGTAATGTAAAGGAGGTTGCCCCCTCGAAGAGGCTGAATTCTAAGGCGTTGATCTCTCTTTTCTATCTTTTTTTGAGCTGGTTTCATAACACCTGTCCTTGGGGCACTTATGCTTACAATGTTTTGCCGTTTGGACTTTCCAATGCTCCAGCTACATTTCAAAGAGTTGTATTAGCTATTTTCGCTGATTTAGTTCATGATTGTGTTGAAGTTTACATGGATGATTTTTCAGTATACGGCATTCATTTGAACATGCATTAGAGAACCTTGAGAGAGTTTTGAAAAGATGTATTGAAGCTAATCTGTCCCTCAGCAATGAGAAGTGCTTTATGATGTTAAACGAAGGGATAGTGTTAGGCCACTATATTTCTTTTCAAGGCATCAAAGTTGACCCAACAAAGATCCAGATCATTGTCGATTTGCCAATTCCACAGCATCAAAGAGAGGCAAGAAGTTTCCTTGGGTATGCAAGCTATTACAGAAGGTTTATTGAACATTTTAGTAAAATAGCTTTACCTTTGTTTAAACTTCTAACAAAAGATGTACTTTTCCAGTTGGAATGAGAACTGCCAACAAGCATTTGAACTGCTCAAAAAGAAGTTATCAACCGCACCAGTCTTGAGAGGGCCTAATTGGAGCCTACCATTCCATATCTTTACAGATGCATCTGACACTGCAGTGGGTGCATCATTAGGCCAAAAAGTAGAATCTTGTACTTATGCCATTTACTTCATTAGCAAAAATCTAACACCTGCAGACTTAAACTACACGGTCACAGAGAAGGAAACACTTGCTATCATATATGCTATGAACAAATTCCGACATTACATAACTGGTTATGAAGTCTTTGTACATACTGACCATTCTGTCATTAAACATTTAATGAATAAACCAATAACTAGTGGCAGAGTTACCAGATGGTTACTATTGTTACAGGAATTCAACATCATAGTGTTAGATAGACCAGGTAAAGAGAACCAGGTGGCAGATTTTCTTTCTAGACTGCAAAACGAAGGTGAGGTTGTTACAGTTGAAGATTCTTTCCCAGATGAAAATTTATTTGCCATTTCTATAGTAAATCCTTGGTATGCTGATTTGGCTAATTACTTGTCGACAGGAAGGACACCTCCACACTTTACCGCAAAGGAAAGGAAGAGATTAGTCAAACAAAGTGCTAGATATTCATGGATCAATGGTGATCTATTTTACACTGGTTATGACATGATCATTAGAAGATGTGTAAGAAATGATGAGGTAATTGATATTTTAAAATCTTGCCATGATGAACCGTGTGGTGGGCATTTTGCAGCTAAGCAGACAACGTTCAAAGTTCTTACTCTTGGATACTACTGGCCATCCATTTTCAATGATGCCAAGAAGTATGTAAACAGTTGTGACAGCTGCCAAAGAATGGGCACACCAACAGCTACAGACAAGATGCCTCTTCAGCCCCAAGTTCACCTAGATCCATTTGAAAAATGGGCTCTAGACTTCATAGGACCCATTAACCCATCCTCCAACGGTAAGAAGTACATCTTAGTATGTACTGATTATGTCACAAAGTGGGCTGAAGAAAAAGCACTAGTAAGAGCCACCGAACACACAGTTGTCAATTTCCTTTTTGAAGAGATTTTTGTCAGGTATGGAGTGCCAAGGGAGATAGTAATTGATCAAGTTACCCAATTCACCTCAAAGTTGGTAAAGGACATCAGAGACAAATACCAAATGAAGCATAGGAAAAGCACACCTTACCATCCACAGGCCAATGGGCAGGTGGAATCTACAAACAAAACTTTGGACGGTATCATTACTAAAACTGTTGCAATGAATAGGAAGAATTGGGAAGAGAAGCTCAAAGATGCACTCTGGGCTTACAGAATCACATGGAAGGATACTACAGGATTTACACCATACCAGTTGGTGTACAGCAAAGAGGTAATGCTTCCTATTGAGTTTCAAATACATACTTTTAAACTGGCTGCAGATTTACAAATTGACTTGGACCAAGCACAAAAAGAAAGAATTCAGCAGTTGAACCAGCTGGATGAAATGAGGCAGCAAGCGGAGGAAACCACCATCCTCATGCAAAAGCAAAGGACGCAGTGGCATGATGCACATATCAAGAAGAAGCAGTTCAAGGAAGGTGACTTGGCTCTACTTTTTGACTCTAAGTTCAAAGATCATAAAACCAAGTTTACCACCCATTGGATGGGCCCCTACCAAATTGTTCAGGTTTATGACAATGGATCAGTGAAGCTCACAACTATTGATGGAGAAGGTTATTCCTTTACTGTCAATGGTCATGGCCTAAAACTATATACTAAGCCCATCAGCAAGCAAGATTTTCTCCACACAGTATCTCAACAAAGAGAGGTTGAGATACTGCAGCCCTCAGCTGCAGTATCCCTGCCTTAGTTTATTTTCTTTCAATTTTGAAAAAAGAAATATATATATATATTATATATATATAATAAAATAAAAAAAATTAAAAATTAAATTAAAATTTAAAAAAAAAAAAAACATAGAAAAATAATAATAAATGGGTTAGATGTGAAAACCAATTTCTGGCACACTCTAACCTCGAATTCCTAATTGAAAACCAATTCATTGGCGGGTAAGAATTCTCTTTCTTTTGTTCACTGTTTAATGTCTCAGCTGAATAATGACTTGAAGACAAGTCAAAATTTTTGTGGGGGAGAGAAGCATTAGTATTCTTATCTCTCCATTGTAAATTTTCTTTCTCATCATTGTAAATTTCCCAAGCAGTTTGTTCCAACATTCCAGACTTCAATAAATAAGCTATCTTGTCATTGTTTTATCTCAGAGGGACCTGGTTATAAATACTATGTAGGGGGACCTGTTCTGTCCAAGAAGACCATGCTACCAGCACCAGCAGTAATGGGACCTGTTTAGACACACAGAAAGGGACCTGTTAAGAGATTGATATTTCAAAATTACTTCAACACAGCTTTAACAAGTTTCTACAAAGGCAGGACCAAGACTTCATCAAGCACCCAAGCTCAACAGCACCTGTATGCACATAAAGAATTGCATGAACATCTTCAGTACTGCAGAGGGACCTGTTGCATTCAAACCTACCTCAGGGGACCTGTTATGAACAATAGTCAAAAGGCTAGCTCTACTCAGCATGCCAATGCAACAGCAGTCAAACAAAAGTGTAATACGCTCCTTGTTCTTAACACTTAATTTCTTGGATTAATTTTTAATGTTAATTCTAATAGCTATGACTGTTATGATTAATTTCAAGGGCGCATTTTTCTCATCATCCCTTATCTCCCTAATTCTTCCCTACTCCAATCTACTTCCTACTTCTAAAATTCATTAACCCTTCATTCCAATGTTTCCTAAGCATCCTACAGCCATCTACCGCCATACCAACCTCCTAAGTCCATACCTCCAATTGGCCGAGTACCAACAGGACACGTGGTGATTTTTTTAAAAAGAAAAAAAATTATATAAGGGTAAGAGACAAGAGGCCTATTCATTATTTTGCATGCCGAATGATGATTTCACCACCCGACGCACCTAAATGATTCAGGGGACTCCATCATCAGTGTGGTATATACGCTCCCAGCGCTCCCATCATAGTAGTTGTGCAAGCGGTATTATCATTCCTATGTTTTCAAAAATGAACACACTCTGAGGAGAAGGAAGTTGGTCATTACACTTATTTTTCAGGATTGCATACGTTGGCGCATAATTCCGTGGTCTCCACAGCAAGGACCGAAGGCAGTGAGCGCCATCCGGTTTCGACTTTCACCAAGCTACACAACAGTCGACCCAACATTACAGTGAACATTAAGGGAGCGACACTATCAGGTAATAAATCCAAACTTCTTTGTTAAATTTGTAAGTTAAGAAGCTCGACCCTCCGCCAAGATGACAAATAGGGTCGAGCCAAGTGTGTTCGATAGCTCCCAGTACCATGAAGACTGCATTTCGATTCTTAGAGAAATACAGTGGTTGCCCTTTTTGGAGAAATTCCATGGAAGCAATGAAGAAGTTGCTAAGCAATTCTCCTTCACATTTAATGGGGAGAAAGCCCTGATAGGCAATTTCTCAATCAGGGTTTCAGAAGACACCATCGCCCAAGCGATAGGGATTAGCCTAGAGGGGGAAAAGCATTTTAAAACCAAGCAATTCAAAGAGAAATCGTGGACCCAATTCATGTCTAGGTCCCGAGTCTCAGCGGTAAACTGGAAGAAAGGCGTTCCAAAAAGTTGGTTGGTGCATCCTTGGGATGAAATGGTTTACATACTTCAAAAATTTGTAACCTGTGAAGGCCACTACAGCATTGTTTATTTATACCATATCAAGTTGTTGCTACACATAAAAAAACAACGTGTCATCAGTTTACCATATTTCTTATTGCAGAGCCTAACCAAGATGTCGAAAACCATCCAGAAGCAGAAAGGAAACGAAGACAAGAGCTTATATCATTTTGGTTTAATCAAAATTCTCATTGAACATGAAATGCAAAGAAGAGGGAAAACGTGGAAGGAGTTCTTAGCTGCCAACCAAATCAGGGATGAGGAAGACAAAGAAGAATCACAAGAAAATTCATGATTTATGAAGGACATTGATGAGGAGATCCCAGCATCATCCAAAGCTAACAAGATACCCCCACCTGTGAGCAGCATAAGGACTAGACAAATGAGAAAGGAGTATACTAAGAGGGCAGAACAAGACAAAGTCTTCACCACTTACTCAAGGAGAACAAGAAGGACACCAAAAGTTCAGTTGCAAGAAGGCCAACCCGAATCCAATGCACCTATACAGATGGATATTCAGAGCAGTGACAATTCGCAACCAGGGCCAGGAGCCAATGTAGATGTTGAAAGCCATTCACCCCCAGGAGCTGATATAGAGGTAGAAAGTAATAACAAACAGGAAAGAGGGTCACCACCTCCCAATAAGAAGCAGAAGAAATTAGAGAGACAAATTGAAAAATTAAAGGAAGATCTCATGGAAGCTAATATGTTGGAGAAAGTTATTAAGAAAGAAAATGAAATGCTCCGAGCACAGAGTAAAGAAATTCAAAAGAAAAATGAAAATTTAAAGGAGCGAGTCAATGAGATGGAAGCTGAGCAAACAGATATTTGCAAGTGGGCCACCAAGTGGTACAATCAAAAGAAGACCCTCAAGGAAAAATACAAAAGACTAAAGCAAGAGCTCCATGACCAGAAAGATGCCCAGGTGAAAAAGAATGTAGACACATTGCTCAAGCAGCAGAGGTACAGGCAGGGACTGAGTTTAAAGGAAGCACTTCAGGTTAGCATGAGGACATGCTAATTCATTAAGTCGGGGAGAGATGTTGGTACCATCTATGACCCCTTTTTCCCTCCCAAAACATGACAATTGCCTACCTCTTTTCATCATTTATCCTCAGACCCCTTTGGAAATTGATTAATTAATAGTCTTATAGTTATAAATTGCATTTAAATTGATTTAAGGGTTTTGTGTTAATAAATTAGGAGTTTTTGGGCAAAATGACTACAGGAAGTCCCAACATCCTGTAAATGGCTTATTGTTTGACATGTGGCATGACAGCCAGGCCAGAGTGAACGGTATGGATGAAAAGTGGAATGTCCAAGCATGGACAAGCACCTATCCCGCAGCAGAATCAACCCTCCTACATGCGCGGTCAACGACTGGTCAACTATGGCATGTTGGCGACAAAGGCAGCAACAGCACACAGTCACAGTCCAAATCGATTCTAGTTGTTTCCTTTTTCTTATATGTCAGCTAGGATAGAAACATTTTCAAAATAGTGTTTTGGTAAAAGCGGCAACAGCCGCTCATGAATGTACATCCATTTTCAAGGGATGTGAAACCATATGTAAATATAAGTTCTGAACCGGTTGTATGTTCGGTTACGTTTTATTTTTTGCTTCACGAACAGAGCTTCGACTTTAATACAAACAGACTTGCATTATAATCACAGTTGCGTTATTTTGATTTGGTGATCGTGGGATAACAAGCTCAGTATACCAAGAACACGGACGGGCCCTGTGTACATGGTATACTGTTGTCATTTTAATTACGTTTACAGTCAGGGTATTTAATATTGATATATATGCGCAGTGATTAAATCGATTCATGTCCATGTTTATGTATTTATGAATGCGCTTGTTTACATGTTTATGCATGCGCTTGAATAGATTACCATTTGGATCGTGAATCATATCCTGTAAGGGATTCGATCCAGGGTTACCATGTAAAGCACTGTCATGAACTTTATGCTTACGATTTTTACTTTACATGATTGTTAATGAATGTTCATGAATGTTGAGTAGCACTGAACATAGGTTTTATGTTTGATGTCTCTGTAAGGAGACCAAAATCTTTAATTACAGTGATACACAGTGTTTTATGAATTGAATCTTAGTTGATAGTGATACATAGTTTGATACTTAGTTGATATTTAATTGATAGTTTGATATTGAATCAAATCATAGCATTGTAATTAGGAAAAGTAGGCTTAGATTAGATCCTTTATGTCTATATATTTTAGGCACACGCCTCTAAGTCTACGCACCCTGGTCGATAATAAATATAGCCCAGTCTAGCACCCTAGATAGGACACTACATGCCGCCGATAGCTCCCTTTGCCTTTGGATTGCGCTTTCGTCAATCCTCTGCTTTTCTTCTTGTAATTGCTTAGTCAGCTGATGATTGCTCTGTTGCTGCACTAGCAATTCCTATTCTGCCTGCTTTGCCTTCTGCTGAACTTCCGATAATTTTGCTTGTAGCGAAGAGATGTCTTGATCATGGGCCTTCAATACACTGCTCACCTCTGATGCTTTATCAATGGTCGCCGCCGAATATGGTCCAGCGAATTTCAATAGTTTGGTTAAGTCATCGGAGGGGTCGAATTCCTCTTTCCACACAACATTGCCCGTCACTGTTAATTCAGGGAATAGGGAAGGTTGATCAGCTCTTCTCCTTTTCCTCTGTCGCTTTACAATAGCTTTATACTTAGGGCTATAAAATACATCCAAAGGGGGAATCTCTTCAATTTGCAAAATGATTTCTCCCGTTGGATCTTTAGGAATTATCTCTGTTTCTTTTGATTTGGGTAGGCCCCTGGTTTCACTCGAAACCGGTTTCGATGTCGCTTCTTGTGTGTCGCCTTCTTTAGAAACCTCATCATCTTTCGAGCACTCTAGGTTGCTGATGATTGTTCTGAATTGCTGCCATTGCTGGAGCAAATTCGGATCAACCAGTGTATCGTCATTATTTTTAGAGTTGCTCTCTTCTTGGGCTTTCACCTGGGTTTCTTCTTGTCTCTGCACATTTTCCTGGGTTACTTCCTGCCTCTGGCTATGCACTTCCTCCTGCTGCTTTGATGTAGTAGGAGGTGGCGTATTACTTCGTTGCTCAGGCTCGCTTGATTTGGTTGTCGTCGGAACAGTCGCTAACACGTCTAGAGGCAGAGTTTGCAACCTCTGTTCTCTAATTCTGTTAAATTTGACTAGCCCTTCATCGTTGTACACATTTCTGGCAAGCGACTTAACTTGATATAGTGATTCGGCTGATGCAAATAAATCCTTGAATCTGTCTTCTTTGTGCTTGACCTTGGCCAATTTGGCCTGGTCGAGCGCATCGTAAGCGATCTTCCTCGGATCATACTGCCTGCTTGGCAGGGTAGCCAAAGTGAGCGAATTCATTTTCCCAGCTTCCTTCTCTGCATGTTTGATATCATGCAGGGTATAAATTCCAATTCGTAAGGGAAAAGATGGCTACACATGTTTTTTCGCTTTTTTCAGGGTCTAAGTAACCACATCAGCATTGATTTGATAAGCTACTTCCATGGCAAGTAACTTATCGGGGATGTAAAGTGGTAGCACATGCGGCTTGGCTTGACTACCAAAAACTCTGATGTAAGTGAATTTCTCCTCCCCAAACCAACTTGCTACTGCGGTCAAATCTACCCCTGCTTGCTCAGAAATCTTCGGGGCAAGCTTATCAAAAATGGAGTAATGAATTGGCAACATAAAACCGTTGCATATTTGATAAAGATGGTGCTTATAATTAGTCTTCCACAATTTTTGATAATATATGTGAATGGGTGTGGGGTCTTGCGACGTCCACCTCCATCCCAGCACAGGAAACTCAGAATTAAAACACAACACATCCATCACATAGGCACTATAATAGAATGGTGGAATAAACCTCTATGTGACGTGATAGTTAGACCTGAAATCGAGAATGGCTTTGGCTAACTTGTCGGATAATATAACTGCCCAATCCATAATTTCTCCACTACATGCCGCCTCTATTAAGGGGGCCATTTCTATGGTAAAATTGGCGGAGTCATGCAATCCCCATTACCTACACAGCATTATTCCAGCATAGCAGTAAGGAGAACATAGGGAGTCAACTGAGTACTTACCTGAGGATTCATGCTTGTGTTTTGCTGGATTTTGTCTCCGGCCTCGAATTGGTTCAGACTCGGTCTCGTTCTCTGCTCAAAATTTCTCCAAAAATGCCGCATTATATTTTTTCTCTTCTGTCGGTAGGTGATACATTAGCCTTAGATCTTCGGTTCGAAAAGAACCGAAAATCCTCCCGTCCGCAGTGCTAAACAATCTGTTGATAATTGGGAGCTCTTGGATTGCCCACCTTACCACATCCGTATATGGGAGAATTTGTTCCTGGGCCGCTATTCTGTGCAGAAAGGAGTCGGCCAAGTCTTTTAAATTGGTGTCAGATTTGCTAGTATTATCACATGAGATTTCTATCCCGGTCACCTTCGGCTCTTCTGCCTCAATCAAATTATACATTCCTTGCCAAGTGGTCCTCGTAAGTCCTAAGCACGTCGTATCTGATATAAGCCCTTTGTTCTTACCGCTTGGATCAACAACAGCTTGCCCCGCGGCTAGCGAAGCAGTAGGCATTGTATTCTTCTTGGATTTCTTTCCCATCCCACATAGTTCTGTCTCTGTGGAAGAATCCTGCACAGAGCGAAAGATAGGCGTAACACAGGCAACAATAACATGAATTAAATAGAATGAAGTATATATATTTGGATACATTCATAGCGATCAATTGACTTAAGGTGGCCTTGGGATCAAATCTGTGGATAGATCGCAAGCCTGCTGTTCTCATTAAATGGTCGTTATGGCCTGTCAATCTCATTAATACTAGTCACTTCGGTTAATGGTCAAATGATTTATTTGAAGCATGCATTGGGTGATTTGGCGGTTTGAACGCGGATGAGTGGCTTTTCAAAGGATATTTCCTTAATTACGAATAAATCGTATTAAACTGCCTTTATGACTTTTACTTTGAAAACTGCGCTTTTTTACCCTTTTCGCAATCGGGCATCAGGGAAATGCTAAGTTATTGCATTGGTTTTGTTTGGAAACCGTAATCGCTGATAGCGATATCGCATCACATCGGGAATAGCTAGTAGGGTCGTTTAGAATGAGGGCATGGTGAGTCGCTGATCGCCAATAGCGATATCGCATCACATCGGGCGAGGGGGAGATTATTTGCACTTTAAGTGTTATCGTCGATTGCCGATTGTCGATTGCCGATTTCGCATCGCATCAGAGCAAGGTTTGTTACTCATGTTACTTTATGCTTTTTCTGATATCCGATAGTGATTTCGCATCGGCGAAAATCAAGATGTCCCTTAAGTTGTTCTTTCTTTGTCATTGCGATATGCGATCTTGCGATCGCTTTATCGCAATGATAAAGATAAATCGTTTTATGTTGGGGTTTTTTGATTGGTTTTATTAAAAAGGTCTTTTAATAATGTTTTCTTTTATTCGAGCCTTTTTGAAATAGAACTTTAAATTGATACCAATTTGAAACAAAAATTAAAAGGGACCCATTTCACCTTATATTTTTAGAATAGTAATGATATGAAATGGGGGGTTGTTGTATGGCACAACAGGCACTTAGCCAATTCTCCATGTGGCTAAAGCATGACCCATTCCTACACAATGATCATCATGTTCCTCCCTTATCACGGGCCCTTGTACCTTCTATCATAAGGTCACAAACAACCCCAACAAGTCCTACAACAATCAACAATCCTTGCTTCTCCATACAAGGTCTCATCATAGTCATCCTTGGTAAGATCCTCCCTTGCATTGGCAAACTGATTTTTCCCTTCCCTACATACGGTCCATCTACCAAATGCTCAAGTGAAACACAAGTATCAATACTTACATCATCATCATCATGAGGCTCCTCTATGTGAGTACCCTCATCCATCCATGTCTGCAAACTGCACGATCCTGGTCCAACTTGATCAACCTCAAGTTCATCCTCCATCATTGCCACATCTACAACATCCTCAATCAACACGGCTTCCTCTTCCTTGTTAGCACAATCTGCAACTTCATGTTTCTCCATTGTCCAACCAAGTTGAAGAATTTTGTCTTCAACATTCTTTTCCAAGAGTTCAAGCTTCTCTCAAATCCGAGGATTCTCTTCTTTCATCCGCTTCAACCTGTATAAGGTAAGCAAGAGCTTTCCTGCACATTTTTCTAAATCTGCCATGCCTTGTCGTTCAGCTTGGCCAAAGCACTAAGCTTCACCTCTGCTAAACCTGTTTCAGCATTCACCAGCTTCACCAAGTTCCCTGCAACCATGAACCAGCCCTTGTTCCACCTGTATTTGAAATCAGCTTCCTTCACCTGCAAGTACCTGCTTCCACTGTCACTTCTCCACGAGCAACCTTGCTCTGATACCACCTATCACGATAGTGCAGTGGGATTAGCACTTCATCGTCAACCCGGTCATCAGCCAGCTCTGATACCACCCGTCACGCCCCTACACCTACGGTAGTATTTCAACTGCTTATAGCAAGGTGAGAAACTACCAACCATTTTCTTTTCACCAATACTTACGATTGTAGACTATTCCTAACCACTTATCCTACTTAGTTTGTGTTTCGCAACCAAGTAATTATTCTTTTATCCTTTATACAAGTGAAAGCCCATAACATTCACATAAACAACATTATACAAGAGAAATGTACAGGAGTGTAAAGGGAGGGGCAACTCCCTGTAATATGAGTCTGCCTGAATCAATATATTATACAATCTTCTTTTACAAGTACAAGTTAAATCTTGGGAAACCCCAAATTTACACTTAGCCAATTTTTCAACTTCGACAAACTCGATTGCCCAAATCATCGGCACCTCCGCATGGTCGCCGCATGACTCACCAACCCTTCGTTCACCTCATCGCACAATTGTGTTGTTTGCCCAACTTGGGCGCGCCTCGTCGTAACCAAGTCACCACACACAGGCGCCTCCGCATGAGTCACACCTCTATTCACAATCTCAACACTTCACCGTTTTCACCGTTTCGTCATGCACGGCATGCCCTACCCAAGTCACCCATCTGCATGATTCTTCATTTCGGCGTGCCCTCGCCCGGCCGCCCGTCTGCACATCCACCCGTTCACCCAACTCGTTCACCCAACCTTGTTACCCAAGTCGCCACACAACTGCCCATCTGCACGTCTACCCAACTCATTCACCCAAACGCGTTCACCCGAGTCACCACACGACTTCGCCCGGGACGCCCGAACGACCTCACCCAGTTCGCCACACGACTTCACCCGGGTCGCCCGAATGATCTCACCTGGCTCGCCCGAACGACCTCACCCAGTTCTACCTAAACGACTTGAATGACTTCCCTGAACGACCTGAACAATTTTCCTGAACGACTTTCCTAAATGACTTTTTTAAACGACCTGAACGACTTTCCTGAATGATTTTTCTGAACGACCTGAATGAATTCTCGAACGAATTTCCAAACGAGTTTTCCACCCGAGTTCCACCCATCGTGCGGGCTCATCCACGCACTTCAAAACTCCTTTTTCGAACTCATGTTAATTGAATGATGGTCGTTTGCCTCCAAACGCCCTCCAATATATACGGGCGGGTGGCGGGTTGTGTCACTCGGCCGATCCACACCAAACGCCTGGCCGACTCGTTCATAATGTGTTGTCTCGCCCAAAGGATGGTCGGCCCGCCCAACTCATGGGACCGCCCCCTCAACTCGCCCAACACTTTATAAAATCGTCCAAGGTTCGTTTCGTTTCATATTTCGCACGCACTTCGCACAGTGGAGTCGCCCTGCCCGTCACACGAACCGCAGGTCCTAACACTACTGGTCCAATTCCAATACTCCTCTCCAATATGTATGGATACCACTGAACCCATTAGAATGTTGTCATGCTTTTCGGATTGTGTATTGATCCGTTGAAAGTAATTACTTAAATTTCTCAAAGGCTAGCTATATTTAAATTCATAATTTGTCTTTTAAGAAAATTGAATAAAATTTATTAGTAACTAAGTGTGAGACTAGCTGTTAGATGTTTGTGGTATAAAAAAAAAAAAAATGAATTCCATCTCACTAAGTCGACCATGTCATAATCATGGTGTTTATATATTAATATGATCTTAATACATCAACTGGATCCGCCATCCCATAAGCACACGGTGTATCAATTAATTTGATCTTTAGAAACGCCTCTCCGAGTATGGATGAACGTCTACTGGCAGTACAGTTGACTACCGACCATGGAATGAACTGTAGCCTAATTACCATTTCTATAGAAATTTGAGCAAGGTGTGCTCCATCGAATGAATGGAAGCATTTAAAATATGCAAATTGGATATATATATATATATATATATATTTTGTATTGATGGGATAAAATAAATATATTTTTAATTATAATATTGGTTGATATATTTTAATAGGTTTAAGAAAAACCTATATAATTATATTAGTAAATGCTATTTGAAATATCCAGGTTTTTATTAATTACGTGAAAGATATTAAATGTATAATTCAAAGGACATATTAAAAATTGATTATTTGTGATTATTAATAATATATAAAATAATAACAATCATAGATATATAGCTATTATATTAATATATTACTATATTAATATAATATTATATTATGTAATTATATAATAATATATATAATTATAGTTATTAATAATAATATTATTTATCTTTAAATAGACAATTTATTAATATAATTATCAATATCATATATAGAGAGAGTTAGATTATATTAATAATATTAACTCTATATACCCCAAAGGGGTGGAAGAACGTGACATTATCAATGAGGGGATGTGGCCCTCCCACATGTTAAAAGATGACACATGAGGTAAGTCACAGACAAGTGGCATAGAACGTTCAAGGGACCAGGGAGTGTGTTTATAGCCTCAACAATGGTTTGTTTTTGGCATCTGTTTTTTTTTTTATGGGCAATTGGGAAGGTGATAGAGAAAATGTTGAGCATGCACACGCCGCAAACCTGTGCATGATTATTGGACTAGTCATTTCAGAGCGTAAGGCTACTATAGGATGAGGGGTTTGTGCTTCTACTGCTTTGGTGTGTTAGCTCGCAGGGTTTGGGACTCGGGAGAGTCGAAGGGTGGTGAACTAGGTTGTTGTTGGTCATAAGTGGGGAGGATGTGTACTCTTCAACACTATCTCACAACAAAATTTAAATAGGTGTGGGTGTTTTCTTTCACTAGTCTTGTATGTAATACGACCCTGCATCTAAACCCTAAGAACTTTGAAATTGGAAGTTTAGGTGTGGTGGACATCTCTTCGTTCTATGATTCTTTAGCTTTATGCTTGGTGAATTTCACTGGGATCTTTGTAATCTTCAATGGTATTTGTACATTACTCTATTTCTAGGTTGTCTTAACGATGGGGGTGAGTTTGAGGTCTTGGACTTTCTACCTCTATCCTTGGGAATTTACATCCTTGGATGCTCAAGGTACTATGCCTAAGAGGCAGCCTTGGGCTCTTGGGGGTGTTTGTTTGGCGACTCTGATGGAGGAATTTTGGGTGCTGGACAATTTTCGTCTCACTAAGACTAAAGGTTGGATTCCATTGTTGAGCCACGAAACTTGGGTGGTTGATTTAAATTGGCCTTGGAAGTTTGGCTTATTCGAAGGGTTGTTGAGAAAAAAGAGGCATGCCCGATGAGGTGGGGGGCCTCGTGGAGATCTGACAGGACATGGTGGATAGGTGGGTGAAGTGGAGGGTGATGGGGGTGTTGAGGTTGTTTCTGAGGGTGAATTGGCTCATGAACATGTTCCCTCACTTGGTCATGCAGATGCATTAGCTTCTTTGGAATTTTTAGACGTGCAACTTTGGTGTGTTGCTTCACTTTTGGCGGAGATGAGGGATTAGAAGCATGATGATTAGAACGAGGTGATATAATTCATGAATGACTTACGGCATAATCAATGGGAAATTTTGGACAAGTTAACATCTCTTAGACGAAGCCAAAGATGAAGTCATGAGTGGCCAGACCAGATTGAGGGCCAGATTGATCACTTTGAGTTTCATGTTCATGGGGGATTTATACCCCCAGACATTTTTTATGTTGGAGAGGAACCAACACTTCCTCCTAATCCTTGATGGTGGTGGGATGCATATGTATTCTCCTTATGCTTTGGATGTTTTTTGTGTATTTTTCTTTTGGACATGCTATAAATTTTGGCATTTTGTTGTCATTTTTTGTATCTCTTTTCTAGCCAACAAATCAGGTAAAAGTGAGGTTAGGAGAGAATTTGATCACAAGAAAATATTTTGTAATATGTTAAAGAATAATAAAAAATGTTTGACTGACAAAAACAAAAATATTAACCCTATATATAAATAATATATTATATTAACAATATTAACTATATTACAATAATATATAATAATAATAATAAAATAATAATAGTAACAATTATATTATAATATAGTCGATCTAGGAGCTCTGTAACTTGAGGAGAAAGGCAGGAAACTAATTGTCCATAAGGTTCTGAAGCAACATGACAACAGGATGGGGGAGTTGTGCCCCCTCTTATCAGAATGTTTTGATGGAGAAAGGGAAGGGTATCCAAGGAGGAGCTAGAAAAATTTTCCAGAAAGTTGAGGGGATTGGCTCTGGAAATAGTCAGGTTCTAACAAAAAATACAAAGGAAATCGACACCAATATCGATGCAGGAAACGTGGAAAAGTCAGTGGAGGAGAAATTGTCTGAGCAGTGAGTACTAAAAGGAGGATGCAAGCTTAAGTCAACAAGACACCAAAGGTAACCCTGACTGACCTGCAAACCCAGGCCCATAGGGACCACATGAAGACATCTGTTGTAATCTATAAATTTATCGAGATCTAGCCCAATGAGAAGCTCCTCACATCATGGATTTCATATGTTTGGAAGCCTAAAGGGGAAGTGGGCCTTCACCTAGAATCTAAAAGTTTTTTCGAAACAATATTTTCTAACCTTAAAGATAGAAATAAAATATTTGAAGGAGGCCATTATTTCCTGTCGTCAGCAGGATTATACATGAGGCCCTTGAAGAAGGATAACTTCACACCATAGCAAGAGACCTTCACCTTCATGTCGGTGTGGATCAGACTATATTCAGTTCCATTGGAATACTAGCTCCCAAAAACTCTTGAGGCCATTGGTGACTCCTTGCGACACTTTCTCAAACTCTCATAAGTAGCATAACAAGGAAAATATATAGCATACGATAAGATCTGTGTGGAAATGGACATCTCTAGAGCCCTCCTTGAAACAATCCAACTCTAATTACAAGACGAGAGCTGGACTTAGAGCATTGACTATGAAAAAATCTCATTCTGGTGTTGTCAATGCAACAAACATGGGCACCTTATCTAATATTTCACATTAAATGCCAAACTCGAGCAGTCTATGCCTAATATTGACAAAGAAGGTGATGGTTTCACAAAATTTGGTACAATGGGGAAGTCTAGAAGGAAACAAAAACAATGAAACTATCATGGGAACAAGGAGTCATAAAACTACTTTGAAGTGGTGACTAAAGAAATTACTCAGACATAGCCAGAACAATAGCCCAAGCAGGAGATCTTGGAGAAAGAAACAACAGATAGTGATCTCCCAAGAAAAGAAGAGACATTGAAGTCACCCACGTGGCCCAATAGAAGGAAGATGAGATTAACATTACCTCCATAGCTAGACGAGGATTTGGATATGACACCCAATGGGACTGGGACTAAAGACCCAGATCTATCAGAAATAATGAAAAGGGAAGGCTTGGACCTCTCGCACCATCTAAAACAATGGAAAAACCAACGGATGGAAACAATCCAAAATGACCAGATTGACCAGGTGTAATACATGTTTCTAACAAGATAAGAAAACTATTGAGAGGTTCTAAATGACCACATAGAGAGAAAGGGACCTTGGAGTCAAACTAAAGATCCAGAACAGCCAGATCCCAAAAAAACCCCAACAAAAAATAGGTCAAAAAACAAACAACATTGCACGTAAGGAACTAATAGCTCTATTGGTAAATCCAAGTAAGATGAAACACGGAAGTCCAGACTCCACCCTCCTCTTTTGCAATGAAAATTCTAACTTGGAATATAAGGGGCATGAATATTCCCAAAAAACAAAAAATGCTGAAGGAAAAAATCAAGAAATAAAATCCATATATCATTTTCATTCAGGAAACAAAATGTAAATCAGCCCGTATGAAAAAGGCAGTGGAAAATTTTGGTCTAAATATGATTCTGTAGCCATATAATCTAGAAATTTGGTAGGAGGACTCTTATCTTTATGGAATCCCCAAAACATCCATGTGGTATCCTCTGAGGTCTCTCATCATGACTTGACTATGGTTATTCAATACATAGGATCGTTAGATCTAGTTCATTGCACTAATGTTTATGCCCCACACATGATTGAAGAGAAGCTTGACTATATGCAGTCCCCAGAAGCCTTTCAAAGAAGGTACCCCACATAAAAATGGATTTTGGTAGGAAATTTCAACATGATCCTCTCCCTGGTAGAGAAAGAAGGAGGTACCAGGAAACTGGACAAAAACACAGAATATTTTCAAAATATGATTCAGGGCTTGAATTTGGTGGACTTAGAGACCTCAAATGGCATTTTTACCTAAACAAATAAAAGCGGAGGTCAATATCTGGTGGCTTCAAGGCTCGATATGATACCTCGTTTAAGAGGAGTTTATTTTGCAAGGAATCACCATGGAAACTAACATCATGTACAACATTAGTTCATATTACTAGTCGGTGTCCCTCACTACCCAAATCACATGTACCCCTAAAAATTGCCCCTTTCAATTTGAAGGATTCTGGTTGAACCACCCCAATTTTGTAAATAAAGTGAATAAATGGTGGCAAGAAGCTAGAGTCATAAAAGGCTCCAAGATGTTCTGGCTATAACAAAAGTTGAAGTTTATTAAAGAACAGCTAAAGATGTGAAACAAACATGAGTTTGGGAATTTTTTTCAAGAGTAGAATAACATATAAGAAAAAATAGAAATGCTACAAATATGAGCAGTAGAAGAGGGCTTCACAGAGGGAAATAAAACCCAATAACTCTCCCTATAGAAAGAATGGGAAGAGCGATGCAACTAAGAAGAAAAATTGTGGAGACAAGAATCTAGAATTTGGTGGATTTAAGATGGGGAGAAGAATACAAAATTCTTCCATCGTACCATGATCACTCATAGAAATCATAACAAGATTATGAAACTGAAAGATCAAGAAGGGAAGGAGGTACACTCCCATCAGGAGATCGATCAGACACTAATCCAACACCTTCAAGACATTACCTCAGAACCACCAGGAGCAAGATCACAATCTATTAGGAAAATCCTCAAAGATATCCCTGAACTAATCACAACTAATGAATTGTAACCAAAACAACCCTTCTTGAGTCTTAGGTTTCTTAATTATTAACAACTTGTTTTCATTTTGTGGGTATTTTTCCTCCCCCCCTACACAGTCTCTAACAATTTGCTACTTTCTCCAACTCTAGACTTTATTTTCTATATCTAGGATATTTATAGGAATCTCCTCTTTATTTTTTCTTTGATGTTACCTTTCTCCCCCGCTATGTTCTCATTTCCTCTCCCAGCATAACATTTATCTCCAGTTATGTTATCTCTTTGGTGGTGGTCATTTTCTCTGAAATATTTGGGAATTAGGGGAGGATATAACTGTGACAACTACCACCTTTTCTTACCCACCACCTGAGACTCCAACCACTTAAACAGTTACTGACAACACAATAGCCTAACTACACACATATTGGTTCCTATAATATTTCCGAAAAGACTACATTTTATTTATTATTGAACATAAACATTTACACTTGTGATTCAAATGTTCAAATTTATTCTTCGCCCAGTGGTGAATGTTTCTATCTTAAATTATTACAAGTGAACATAAAATCATAAATCCATGTAAAAGTAATTGCAATAGTGGTATTACACATGACTCAATGGTGGTATATATGTGGTTAATTGTACATGTAATGTGTAAATATATATGTAATAGTGTTGATCTAGTGATAAATAGGCCACATGTACAATGTGTATAATGATTATTAAAGAATAACGATTTTGATGTATGATTGTGTTTGGATATTTGAAAAAAGTTCTCCTATTCTACAATAGATTATTATATAATATATATCTCTTATATATCTTGGAATTTTAATCTACACAAATTTGTGTATATAGTGTAATTCTAGTTTCGTACAATATGCTCAATATTTAATTCATGACATTCCACCCAATATTTATCAATTACGATAATTTCTAATGAATTTACCATCTCTATAGAAATTTTATAAACAATGATGAGGCTATATCTATGAATCTATGAATGACTTGAATTATATCATAAACATTAGCAATGATCTTAATTTCCACCCACATATGTAATGATTCCAACAAATTGCTCATGGTTCCATCATTCCGTTGAAAATGATGGGATGCCTTTTGAGGATAATGTTGGTAGCTAAATGAGACATCCGTGCCACAAATATATATTGTATTGTGGTTAATGATTGTCTTTCTATTAAAAGTATTATAAATGCATTTGAGATACTAAACCTCCACATTAAATTTATTGTATTTTTTTTCTGTGGAGTAAAATGATCATTTACATTATAATATTATAATATAACATAGTTCTTTGATATGGGAAGGGGATAGAGGTAATTTCTTACCTAGTCACCAATACTAAAACTATATCCATAGAGCCTATCTTTTTTTTTCCATTATAAATAAAGATAACAAAATCTCATGTAAACTTAAATGATGGTCATAAAATTTCAATGTTATAAGCTAAATTTGAATTATAAATCAATGAGTTTTTTTTGAAGAGAATGAATTTTTTGACCATACAAATGGATTCTATTTTTTCATATACTTGTTAAGTTATGAATATAATAATTTTAATATTAAAATTTAAATTAAAAAAATTTAATGATTTTAATATTATTCTTACTATCTAATTGAAATATGGAAAAAATATTGAAAACATCAAATCACTCTAATTAGAATAGAAAAGGATTATGATTCTCAATAATGTGAACTAATCTAAACCTATAGACTATCTACTATTTTAAAACATCAAATAATAACCGTTATTTAATCCATTTACCCAAAAAACCGAATTTCCACCTCAAATAATAATATACTATCTAATACATTAAAACATCAAATAATAACCGTTATTTAATCCATTTATCCAAAAAGACAAATTTCCAAAAGTTATTTATATGATTGATGTTATATGTATAGCAAAACTTATGTGTGGATAGTATTTTGCTATATATATTTTACATATTCATTTTATTTTTAATAGTTTAGATTTACATTGATATTTAACAATTCATTATAGTTGTAGTGCTTTCCATTTTTAAAATCTATTAATTCTTAATTCAATTTTTTACATATATGTTCGATATTCAAATAAAGATTTCCGTTTAAAATTGTTTTGAAATGTGATTGATATAAAACACTTATAAAGTGGATAACTTTTTAGTGGTTATTAATTTTTTTTTGTTCTATATATTATGATTTTTATTATTTAAATTAATTAAAATTTATATATTTTAAAAATTTTAGAATTTCAAATTGTCGTAGTTTAAACATTAGGTTTTTTTGCCTTGAAAATTATGGAAATTTTAGTCATATTCTGAAAAAATCTGGCAAGTATTTTTGTAAATCTAAATAAAAGCTATCAAAATTTATAATTTTAGGTGCTTTAGAGGTTTTTGATGGTGCTGAATCTATTTCCACCATCGAAAACATGATTCAAACACTCCATCTACAAGATTTTTTGAAGCTTTTTTCCCTGGATTCCGTCAACTTTTGGCAGTCGGGGCAATTCCTCCACCTCAATAGACAACTCCTTTTAATTTAATTATGAAATTATAAGAATTTAAGAAATATTTTAAAATATGGTTAATAATAGGTACATGTTTAAGATTGAAATTTATTTTAAAAGTATTCATATTATTTTATCATTTTATTTAAAATGATTAATTAAAAGAAAATATTTTTTTAGACATTTGGTATAGTAATCATGTTTTTGGCCCATGTATTCTAACAAAGCATTATTTACAAGATAAAGAATGGTAAATTGGGAAATGATTCCATAGTTAATAATCCAATAAATCTGTAACAAGTTCTTTTAAATTAATAATGTTTAAATCACATATTCATATTTTTATAATAATAAAATAAAATTTGATTTTTAGTAATTTATGATTTTTATCCTTTAACAGGCTATGTGAAACTGTATTAGAGAAAAATTATTTTGATCCTATAGGTGTTTAATCACCATTTATTTTATGGCTACACTAGTTATGGGGTGATGATAGGATTTAACCTGGACATTATATTTTAAAATATATAGAGCAGTAGTGACAAATCAAAAGTTGAGATTTATGTAAAAAGTAGTTATAGCCTTTCTAATTTTTTAATTAAATTTATTAATTAAAAGGAAAAAAGTCATATGAACAAGTGCCATATGAAATAAGTTATGGTTTTTGGAGCATGTGGTATTGGTAAACCATGGTATTGACTCACAATATTGTAACAAAGTTTATTTAGAGGTTAAGAATATTGTTACATGTTTTTATAAATGCATATATCTTTAACTCATAAACTAATTCTCTTTATAATTAATGATCATTATAATAATACTAATTTAAAATAAAGTAAAAAAATATTTTTTTTTATTATTTTTTAATCTTGGTAATTTTTTCATATTTATCATAAATTGATACTTATTTTATGTTACCAATCATTTGATGTATATGACTTTGCTAATTTTATTCTAAGAAAAATTTTAATATAGTTAACACAATTTGATTAACCAAAAGTAGTTCTAATATTCTCCTCACCTATGTTCAATTCTCTATTGTTTTGACCCATAATAATAAAGTTCTAAAGATAAACATTATGAGTAAGTAGAAGATATATATTTACCTAGTTTGGTTTTTGTTGAATCACCAGATAATAGTTTATTTCTTAACATTAACCGAAAAGTTATACTTAAACCTAAACCATATTTAAATAATCATTATTCTATTTCTTTCTATTTTCTCCTCTTATTTTATTTCCATT
>APFE030150500.1:36027-80438 GCA_000404065.3 Pinus taeda | reverse complement strand
TATTAATAAGGGATACAACTACAATATTAATGGGGGCATCACTAGTATTATAGGGACCTAACATGCCCCTCTCCTTCAAAAAAGTGTTGTCCTCAACGCTTGAGTAGTTCTGGATTCTTTTGTATAAAATTCTCATCCTCCCATGTGGAATCTTCAGTGGAAAAGTTCTTCCACTTGATGAGATACTCTGACATGGATCGATTTCGTAGTTGTCGAGTTCTTGTTTCTATGACTGCTTCTGTTTCCAATATAGTTTTTCCTTCCTTGTCAAGTTCTGACAATATTGTTTGAAATGGGATCTTGTCACCTATAACCTTCTTTAAACATGAAACATGGAAAATTGGGTGCACTCGAGAAGCTGCAGGAAGCTCCAATTTGTATGCCATAGTACCAATCTTTTGCAACACCTTATACGGGCCATAATACTTTGGTGACAATTTGTTATCCTTCTTAGCTTGCCTGAGGGACATTTGTTTATATGGTTGTAGCCGTTGGAATACCCAATCACCTACATCAAAAATTATTTCAGTGCGATGTTGATTTGCCTGTTGTTTCATTCTATTCTGCGCCAACACGAGGTTATCCTTTAAGAGTTGGAGAATTTGTTGTTGATGCTCGATGTGATGTTCCACTGCTTGAACCTTAGAATTTTCTCTTAAATATGATGTGACGGATGGTGGCTGATATCCATAAAGTGTCATAAATGGGGTATTGTTGCAGTATGGAAGGAAGTGTTATACCACCATTCAGCCAGAGGCAACCATTTGACCCATTGTGTCTGTTTATCAGATACAAAGAAACGAAGATATCCTTCCAAACATTTGTTTAATATCTTCCTTTACCCATCAGATTAAGGATGATAAGATGAGCTATGAGCTAACTAGGTACCAAGACAAGAAAATAATTCTATCCAAAAATTTCCTGTAAAAATGGGATCTCTGTCACTTACAATAGTCTTTGGGTTTCCATGTAGTTTTTGAATTGTTTCCATAAATGCCGTAGAAACTGTATTGGCTTTAAATGGATGTGATAATGCACAAAAGTGTGCATACTTGGTAAGTCTGTCAACTACCACCATGATGACACTCTTTCCCTCAAACTTGGGTAAACCTATGATAAAATCCATTGAAACCTCCTCCCAGCATTGGCTTGGAATGGATAAAGGTTGTAATAGACCCGGGGGCTTAATTGTTTCAACTTTATTTTGTTGTCAAACCAAACATTCTGCCACAAACTTTTGAATATCCGATTTAAGGCCAGCCCAAAAAATTTCCTTCTTAACCCTATGGAAAGCTTTTAAAAATCCCGAGTGCCCTCCTAAGGGATAAGTGTGCAATTCCATAAGAATCGTTTGTTTGAGTTGGGAATTCTTACAAAGGTATAAGTGATCTTTGTACCATAATGCATCATTTTTCCAGCTAAATGTATCAGATGTACTGGAATCTTGTTGTAACTTTCGAATAAGTTCCCACACTTCTTCATCATTCTTCCATTCCTCCCTTGCTTTGTTTATCCAATCTGGTTGGATAATAGAAATGGTGCACAACAATGCTTCCACATCCGCATCCTTTCTTGAGAGTGCATCTACCACCACATTTTGCTTCCCTTTTTTGTAGATGATTTCAAAGTCATAACCCAACATCTTTGTGACCCACTTTTGTTGCTCTTCAGAGGATAATCTTTGTTCTCAAAATTATTTAAGCCTATCATAATCCGTTTTTACCTTGAAGTGTCTTCCCATTAGGTAGGGTCGCCATTTCTTAAGTGCACGTAGTATTGCCAACATTTCCTTCTCATAAATAGCTTTGTGTAAAAACTTTCCCTTGATTGGAGGACTTTCAAAAGCAATGGGTATTTCATCTTGCATTAAAACAACACCAATTCCATTTCCTGAAGCATCACATTCCACAATAAAGGTTTTTATGAAGTCTGGTGTAGCTAAGACCAGTGCTTGGCACATTGCCTCCTTAAGATGTTCGAAGGCCTTTGTTGCTTCTGGAGTCCATGAAAATGCATATTTCTTAAATAATTTTGTTAGAGGTGCTGCTATTACCCCATAATTATTAACAAACTTGCGATAATACCCTATCAACCCAAGAAATCCTCACAGATTCTTTATGGATGTGGGGATTTTCCATTCCTAAATGGCTTTAATTTTTCTAGGGTCTACCTTAACTCCTTCATGAGATACAATATGACCCAGATATTCCACCTCTTGGACTCCAAAGAAACATTTGGATCTTATTGCATATAATTGTTTCTCCTCCAATAGTTGTAGCACCCTGTCAACATGTTTAACATGATCCTTCCAAGACTTGCTGTGGATTAGTATATCATCAAAAAATACTAACACAAATTTTCTAAGGAAGGGTTTGAAAATAGAATTCATCAAACCTTGAAATGTAGAAGGTGCATTGGTGAGGCCCAAAGGCATGACCAAAAATTCATAATGACCCTCATGAGTTCTAAATGCTATTTTTGGAATGTCTTCAGTATTCATTCTGATTTGATGATATCCTGAACGAAGATCCAACTTGGTGAAGTAAATTGATCCATGCAATTCCTCCAGTAATTCATCAATGACAGGAATGGTAAACTTATCTTTAAGAGTGAGCTTGTTGAGCTCCATATAATTTGGACACATGCACCACGATCCATCATTCTTGTGCACAAATACTACTGAAGCAGCGAAAGAACTTTGGCTAGGTTGAATTATACCAGCCTCTAGCATTTCTACAACCATATGTTCAATTTCACTCTTTTGGGCATAGGGATATCTGTACAGCCTAATTTTTGGAGGAACACTTTCTGGAATCAGATGAATAGCATGATCATGATCAAAAATAGGTGGGAGACCTTTGGGAGTCTCAAATACCTTGGAATGATTTTCCAAGACTTTTTGGAGATCTGGAGAAATAGATGATTTCGATGTGGACACATCTAGTGAACATAATTGTGCAATTACACCTCTTTCTTCCTTTTTTAGAAGCTTTTTCATATTGTTAGAGCTAATTATCTTTCCCATTTTCCCTACAATACCCCTTAATTCAACTTCCTTTCCTTCCGCAGAAAATTTCATGAGAAGTTCTTATAAATTAAAAGCTATTGTACTCATTGGAATGGAAAGCATTTGGCTAGTCAATACATATTCTCCCATGAATAGGTTGATATTATGGCACTTTCGAGAGCAATTTATCTTTCCTCCATTTCCAACCATCAGTTGACACTCAGGTGCTAGACACAGGAAGCAATTCAATTCTTTTGCTACCTTACAATGAATAAAATTGTGGGTACTTCCTGAATCAATCAACACTATTACTTTTTTCTTCTTGGTTTGTCATTCTATATTGATGGTTTGAGGAGTGGTAATTCCAGCCAATGCATTACAAGATTTGGTTAGGTTCATTTGTTCTTTATCTAGGTTTTTTTCCTAGAGTATATCCTCTTCTTTTGACCTTTGTTTCTCCTTTTCTTCTTCCTCTTCATAATCTATGTAGAATAATTTCTTCTCAGCACACTTATGACCTTTAGTGTATTTGCTATCACAACTGTAACAAAGCCCTTTTGCTATTTTTTCTTCCAATTGTTGTGGTGTCAACCTTATAGGTTGTGGAAGACTAGTGGAAAAAACGCTTCCATCTTTATAGTTGTGAGTGGTATACTTCCTGGTTGCAATAGTTTTGCTTTCCATTTTTCTTTCTAACCTGATTGCCTTCTCTAATGAATCAGGTTCCCAAAGGCGATTGTTATGTTGGATATTATCCTTTAAAGTCCCTATTAATACATCCATCCTATACTCCTCTAGAATATTTTTTACCCTTATGTTCAACTTTTGGAACTCCTCAATGTGCTTCATTATGGGACCCTTTTTGTTTGAGACTTATCAATTGGCTAAAAAAAGTGTTACTTTTTGTATCCTCATAATGTGTTGTCAATTCTTCTGTAAAAATCACCCAAGTGATAATTTTTTTATGAGAGAAAATCCATTGATACCATGCAAAATGATTTGGTTCCAAATATAAAGTTGCAATACGTACCTTTCGTGTGTTTTGCACATTATTGAGTTAGAAAAATTGCTCCATCTATAATATCCATGTTGCGCGATCCTTGCCATCAAACTTCCTCATATCGATTTTTGGAATATGGTGGGTATTCGATCCGACATTAGAGTCTATGAAATCATGATTAACATTTCTTTTGTTCGCATCATGAGTTTCCTTTACTACCCTTTCACCATTAGTAAGTATTTCTTGTAGAAAGTTTGTCAAACATGTCTTCAAATCTGCCATGCCTGCCTTCAAATCTGTCTTCAAATCTATTTTCAAATCATCCACCTTAGCTTCCACAGCATTCATCTTAGCTTCCACGCCCTTTATCTTAGATTCCACGCCTTTTATCTTAGCTTCTGTTAGCTTTTGTGAGAGTGACATTTGTTGCACTTGGTCTTGTAATTTTGATATATCATGTAGCATTTCTTCCTCTTCTTCATGAGTCATGCTAGAGATTTCAGGTTGCTTACTAGGTGTTTTCATTTTCTTTCCGTGGGGCATAAATTACCAATAATAATGCTCTGCTATGCCCTTTCAATTCCTTCAAAATAATTTTTCAAACCAAGCTTAAGCAAAAGTTTAAAAAAATCTACACACCTTTTTTCACTTTGTAGGAGCTCGATATTGCCTCTGATGTATCTCTGTAATTTCGGATCCTCCAGTTCAGAAATTGCAACCTGAAGTAGCCCTCTATGTCCTCTTTCCAATGCCACTGGTCTGATCCAAATTGGATTCTCCAAGGAATAGTTATGCCAAATTTCCCACAGTGACCTGATTATAGATTAGTTCAGTAGAGAAAACTTGTACGATGTGCCATGTGTCCCAGTTTCGACCTTTGGCTCTGAAAGATATATACAAGAAACTAAAGTTTGTCCTCTTTCTATACCTTCTAACAAAATTTCAATCCGATGCTCAAAGAGAAAGTTATAACGATTTTCCCTAGGTTACCTGTTTGGAATGTAATTTAGGAGTCTACAAAAAGACCAACTTCCTCAAATCATATCTCTGCAAATATAGCACGAAAATATCTGAAATTTGGACCCAAGGTTTAGTGCGATTTCGTCTCAAAGGGTTTTTTTTTTGCTTCTGAAACATCACAGAAAAAAAAAAATTATAGCGAAAATGCCACGATGACCTATTTGGAGCAGCGAAACCCTAGAATCCAAAGCTCTGATACCAATGTTATGAAACCAACGCACAAAAAGATAGAAAATATATATCAACACTTTATAATTCAGCCTCTTCGAGTGGGCAACTTCCTTTACATTACAGAAATGAATGATTCTTTGATGATTCAAATGACAAAACCTCCTTTCTATATATAGGAGTCTAAGGAGTCACAATATAACCCAGCCAACCTAACAATAATAATATAAAGGCACAAAAATAACAATAGAGGGATTCTACGGGGCAAAGTAATAACAATATGGGGACAATAGGGGCACACCAATATTAATAAGGGATACAACTGCAATAGTAATGGGGTAATCACTGGTATTATAGGGGCCTAACAAGGAATCACCGGAAAGTTGTTGCATTATGGAAGGTATGTTGTTTAGATGTCCTAAGTGTTCCTTGTCACCTCATCAAGTGATCTAAGTGTGTGATCATGCTTAGAGTATCTTGATCATCTTCATCTCATTGATCCAACACTTATTGCAATAGGTAAAACTCCTCAACTGGGCCACTCAGCCTCATTCTGCCAACCATGAACTACACATTACACAGTTTCGGCCCTCAACTAGACCCCCTTTTCCTTGGAACTATGTAATGTGCAGTCTTCATCTTCTAGTACTACACTCTCCACAATCATAGTGCTCAAGGTCAACCTCTAACCCCCAAAACTACGCAATCTCTCTCTCCTGCCTAGTCAGAATTGTGCATTGCGTAGTATCAGGGCTCATGCCTCATCCTTGAGCTCCTAAACTATGAAATTGTGAAATCACCTGATCTCCTTTTCCTTCTAGAACTATGAAACAAGTAGAAATAGTGTCCAACCCCTCATCCTGGTTCCTTCAACTCTAGAATTGCGTAGTTGACTTTCTCAATCCATCCTAAACTACACATTTCATAGTATCAAGGCTCAAGCCTAACCCGTAGATGCGTTAGCTACATAATTGCGAAGTCATTGAGCCTATCCCTTAGCCTACGACCCGATTTTGTCTTAGTTAGACAATGATCATGCAACATCTTACACTAAGGGGTTTATTGGACTGATGTCATCTTGTCATGAGTGAATTGTAGATGCATGTTCTATTTCATAGCATGGCATGATGATGATGAAGTAGATGGAGAAGGAGACTATGCCGGAAGACACTTCATTAGCTACGAAGACAATCTTATCAATGAAGAGGAAGCAAAGCAATATCAAATTGAGACAGCAACTGGAGATGAAGCTACAATGAAGGATCCTCATCTCTGAGCCATTTTGGAGGACAAAGAAGAAGGTCATGGTTCATCTTTCATAAGACACAAAGTAAGAAGTAGTAAAGAATAGCTTTACATTACCATGCTATCATGCAGTCCATGTCATGTCATGTCATGAGTCATCATGTTCCACATCATTTTGTTGAATATGTAATTCATCATTAGAGAAATGTAATGTAAATTGGAAGGCCAAGGGTCATTCCTGTAATGTGAAAAGTCGTGTAGGAAGTCAAAAGGCCATAGATAAGTCGAACAATCATGAGGATAGCCCAAGACTCACAAGGAAAGTGAAGGATCACTCCATTTTTTATATATACACCCTCGTGGTACAAGAAAAGGAATTTTCTCCTTGGCCTCTCCCATAAGGTATCAAAGAGACAGAGTTATTACTTTTTTGGAGCAAGTTGTGGCTCCAATGCTCCACTATTGGAGTTAGTGATGCTTGTTGTATTCGTTTATCTGGTGACTTTTACTTAATACTTGAAGCCTAATGGTTGACATGTTTTAATGTATGGATTGTGAATATTTGTAAGCATATGCTATGAATATTTATGATTGATTTTTTCTTTCACATGTATAAAGTAATTGAACTATTTCAGTTATTTTAGTGCTTATATAATTTAATATGTGTTGTAATAATTTATGCAGACTATTCTGCTTTATGTTACACAATTATCTTTCACTTGTGTGCCCCTCTACTAGGTTGGTACTACTACCACTCTCTTAGAGGCTCACCTTTCCTCCCTCCATAGTAGAGGAACCTAAATACACCTACTACCTAAGATTCAACAGGCACACATGCTTTTCACAAAAGCACATATTATACACTTCTCTCTCTTGCCGAGAGTTAAAGCCAAGGAAAATATATAAGAAAATATGGTAATTGAGCTTATACTCTAGATGGGCCTCCTATTGCAAATACTGTGAGGTCTAATTTGGACATCACATCGGGGAGACTCCCTTGGTTGACATATTTCCAGCACTGTCAACAAAATGGTACTAGAAGGAGGGCCAAATGATAAGTTGTGCCCGTTGAATCTGTTCTGAATATATCATCATAAAATCATACACTCGGTGTGTTCTTCTAACATGTCCCCTGGTTAACTGTCAATCCCCGATGAGCCTCTTTATTACTTATCCAAATTAAAGTTTGATGGTGAGGATGGAATGTCCATAATCAAGTACATTTTTGACTTTCTTAAATTTTGTGGATATTATGAAATTGATAATGAAGATGTCGCTTGTATTCACTTTTGCCTCACCCTTGAAGTTAGAGTTAGCTAATGGTGCCATACCTTACCATCTACTTCCATCTGTTCTTTTCAACATTTCCTCTAGGAGCTTCATCAAGCTTTCGATATGTATGATTATTGGGATGTTCTTAAAAGAATTAATTAGTTAAGAATGAAGCCTAATGAATCAATTGAGGATTTCCGTCACTGATTCCTTCAACTTTATTGTGACTTTATTGAGGAAGATACAGATTGGGATTTCTTGAAAATAATGTTTCAGCATTTGATTCACATTTCTTTGCATGGTGAACTTGAACGCCCCGATGTTCCTACTTCCCTAACTCTTGTGAATCATGAGACACCTCTAATTTCAGAGGAGGGATTTACTACTTTTGTTCCTTGTCATCCTCCTTTTCCAAGTCCGATGAAGGTGCCTTTGTTTGATGAGAATGAAGTTGGGAGCTCTAAAAATAAAATTCCTAATCCATCTCTTCATCCTCTTTCTACTTTTCATAATTCAGATCTAATGGGATAAACCCTAGAATGGCTCATGGAGCCTAGGGTGAAGGCTAATTCTATCATTCCTCAAGATGGAATTAACACTCTAAACAACAATCCTGAATTTGTTTCAATTCAAACTATCACTTATTCCATGGATTTCTATCATCCTTTATCATCTACATGTTATGACTTTGTGTATCATGATCAACATGCTCAATTTTCTCCACCAACTAGCTCTTCATGCTCTCTTGATTTTCGAGTTGTTGGTTCAAATTGTAATCAGCTGCAAGGAAGTCACATTACACTAGTAGAGGAGGAGGAAAATGAAGGGACTCTCAATCTCTCTTCCCTTTTTCAAAGTCCCCCATGTCAAGATAATGTGCTTCCATTCTCTTGATAGTCTTCAATGACTACATCAAGATTGGGGAAAACCACCCAGTCGGGACCTTAGAACATATCCTTTTCTATTTAGGATGATGGCTATGAATGCAATTATGGGACCAGTTTCCCTTTCTATAAGACAATATGAAATGGAGTAAATAAAAATATAATGCTCTAATATGACTAGAAACTAAAATAGAAACTAATATACTATTATTTATCCTGGGCAAGCTGATGGTATCTGTGATTATAAATATTTCACAATTATCATAAAAATATAGATCATCATGTAATTATCAAGTTGATTTAGAGAAAAGAAAATAATTAAATACTTAATTAAATTATTTGGTTAAAGTGCCACATATATTGAGATCTCGATTTTCACATACAATTTGAAATTTCTATCAAACACATCAATAGTGATAATGAGAGATTGCTTTAACACATATATGGTGAACAAAAATAGAATTCCATTCTACTCTAAGAAAAAAATAGATAAAGGATAATAGTACCCGATATACCATGGATCTTCTCATCATAAAAAGGAAATGGTTCAAATTGATATTAATAAAACCATTAATTACAGTAGTGAAATTAAGCTTCCTCTTACAAAAATTTAGAACCTCATCTCTATCTAAGACGGGATTTATAGTTTCCTTACAAAAGATAAAGATAGAAAATATAGTTACATCTTCAAGCGGTCTTAAATAGAAGTAACTACAAGTAACATATTTGGAATTAGTTACAATAAATTGCCTATGCTTGGGAGGAAGACAATCCTCTGATGCACTGTTGTAACCATGGAAAATTTTAGGGGCTAATATTTGCAATTGGGCTAATTTTCCATGCCTTTTCCAAAAAATGATTCGCCAATTTCCATTTTTCTATAAATGATTCACCCAAATTTTGTGGTATAAAATTATTTCACCTTAAACATCACTTAAATTCTATAGGAACTATATATAAAATCAATAGAAATTTCAATAATTTTATAAAGATATATCCAAATATTTTATAGTTGTCATGTTAGCGACTAGTAAGATTTATCGATGTTTCTAATATTTAAGATAAATTTCCATCCTTAAAATTTTTCATGGTTGTAACTCATAGATATCAACTAGATTCTTCATTTCGGGTGGAGATTTTGGCTGAATTCACATCTGAATCATGAAGATGGCATATATCAATGTTGGCAACATCTGTGTGGTGGTGTTCAATAGGCATCGAAGCATTAGCCACTGATTGTGTGGTTTCACTAAGAACTTCCAATGACTCACTAAGTTAGCCTTGGTTAGTTGATCAATAAACTCAAACCTTTTCTTGGAACATTCGTGCCATGTCTTAGTCAAGATATTGATATCAGGTAAAGTACCATCAGGACAACTCAGAATGATATGAGATTACAGTAAGTTATCACTGACTACCTCAAATATTGTTTGAAAAGTCCCATTCCTAGTAAAATGTTACCTCTACTTGTTTTATGTGAATCTCCAATTCTCTGAAAACAATCTCTTTATGGGGCTCTTTTATTTTAGGAAGATTGTATGATCTTTCTTCTTCACTTTCCTACCAGGTTAGGAAAATATAAATATTCTCCTCTATATATTCAAAGTAGTTTTTTATATCTAATAGTTGATCTACTAGAGAGTCACATGTCCTACATTGATCATGAATAATTTCCAATTTCTGGAAAAATACTATCTACTGTTGACCAAGAAGGGTGTTTAACTCTCTAGCCTCTTTCTTGAATTCTGTTAATTCTGTTAATTATGGATTGACATTTAGATGTTCAATCCTTCTCTGCAGCTCCTGAATCTATGTATCTCTGGCCTATGTATCTATATCATACTAGACTCTGAGAGATTCAAATTTGTCTTGAAGCTTTGTCACCTGAGACTTCAATTGTTCTATTATCTTCTATTTTTCTACTTCAATACTTTGTTCTAACAGTGAAATATTTTCCTCTTTCTCCTTAAGCAGTTGTTGTACCTCTACATCTTTGTCAATATTGGTTGAGCCATAAGCACCTGTAAATTGAGTAAACCTACCCACTTCCTCTGTAGTAGTTGTTTTTGAACCTTTCGATAATAATTCAAAGGATACATTACCATGAAATAATACTTGGGGCGAGCTTTCTCTTATTTCTCTCGCTCTTTACTACAACTTTGTATTAAGGGTTGTAGAGAATGTCCGACGGAGGAATCTCCTAAATCTTTAAAACAAATTCAAAAGAAGGATATGATGGTATAAATTTTATATCCCTATCATCCAAAGGCTTCTCAAGAATCTTGTTTGTTTTAGGAGTTTGTTCAGGATTCTCTAGGGTGTACTAAACCTTCATTTGTTTATCAAAATTAATAGCTTGAGATTCATTAGCCTTGGAATTTAGAGCTTGATTGTATTCTTCACAAATTTCTTCTAACCTATCATCAAACACAAATCCTTCTACCTGAGAAGAAGAAGAGGGTACTCCTACTTTTGGTTGAGAAGGATCAACTCACTGTGTAGAATCAATAAATTTAGCATCATCATGAATTTCTTTCTCTTTAGTACCTTATAATGAATCCATAGGAAGTTTTGCTAGCCTTGAGGCTCTGTATTGCGTAAACTGATTAATTTTTTCAAGGGTTAATTGTTCATTTCCTCTTTGTGCCACGAGCGAATAAGAAGAATCCCTTTCAATTAAATCATCAAATTTATGAGCCTCATGAACAAACTGTTTGATACTTGATGCAACTCTGACCTTTTTAACCACATCATTGGGATCATACTATTACTAGGTATAGTAGGAAAACCAAGATATTGAATAACCTTTATTTCAATTTGTGCATGCTTATAATTGTCTAAAGAAAATATACCAAATTGAGTAGAGAAATAAGGCGACATCTTTTTGTTGAATTCCTTGAAGACTTTGGAAATAACATTACCAATAGTTTGAAAAGTTATCTCTCTACTCAAAAGTTTATCTGGGATGAATAATGGTAAAACATGACGCTTTTCTAGACTTCCATATACCCTGATATAGGTGAATGATTCTTCACCAAACCAATTTCCCACTCGGAGAAGATCAGATTCAACTTCTGGATACCTCTGAGGTTCCTTTGTATCAAAGATAACCTAATAGGTTGGTAATATGACCCTGTGTCATATCTGATAGAAATGTTGATGATATTTTGAATCCCATAAGGTATCATGATAAACATAAATAGGAGTCGGGTCTTGCAAAGTAAGACATAAAGCATCCATAATATATGCACTCATATAGAAAGGAGGGATTATATTTTCTTAAACTTTGCATTTAATTGTAAAGGCTAAATTATGGATAGCTAAATTGTCTAAAATTACAGTGGCCCAATCAAATATAAACCCTTATGAGGCCCCATCCATTAAAGGTACCCATCGATCAGGAACTTTATGTACATTAGGAAGTGCATGAAGCCTACACATCATAGAAACTATTTGAGAATAAGGACCAGTGAGAGATTCCAAAAAATAATTACCACTTTATTGACTTTTATGTTTGTTTGAGTCCTTTCTCCAACCTTTAATTGCCTCTTATTTATGTCCATGCTCTTTAAGGGACACCTCAACATATTCCTTGTCATATTTGCATTGTGATTCTGGAAGATGATACATTTTCTACAAATCCTCACTGGTAAAAGACCCAAAGAATGTGCACTTTCTTGTAATAATGAATCTATCAACAATACTTAGAGTATCCATGACCCATCGAACCATATCAGTATAGGGAAGAAGTCTCGGTCTGGTTGCAATTTTGTGTAGAAACAAATTTTCCACATCACTAAAAGTTGTATTTGAAACCGGGGTATAACCATCAGTGGTAATTGTTCTATGAGTAACCCTTGGTCCTTCATATTCAAAAAATTTGTACATTGCTTCCCATGAAGAATTCCCATAATCTTTAGTGCAAACTGTATCAAAAACAGTCCTGACGTACCAATCTTTTCTTCAATATTTTCTATTGAAGGAGAAACGGATTTTTGTTGTGCTACATATTTCTTCGTTCCCTTTCTATCCTTCTATTTATTCATTATTACGGGAAGTAGATCTTTCATGTATAGAAAACATAGAGATTAGCAGAAAAACCTCTTTAGCCGATACTTGATGCAATCAATGCAATTTACAACAACAATATTTTCCTTTTAAGCCAATCTTCACAATATCGAGGTGAAAAAGAATGAAGTAATTTTAAATTTCGAGAACCATAAATCCACATTATCAAATGTTAAGTGTGCAAGTGAGGAATCATGTGGGCTTACCATGTCGTCTCATCAAAGTATTTATATTGGAGAAATATATCGGAGGATTATGTTAAAGAGTTACGATAAAATAAACTTCCAATGTGAAATGGTTTCAATATAAAACTTCTATGAAGAATATTGGATAAAAAACCTTCGATGAAAAAGGTACAAGGTGTATCAAGAGAATTATATCGAGGGAATTATATCAAGGGGTTCCAATAAAATACTTCCAATGGAATAGTTATGAAATAATAGTTCCAATAGAAATATCAGAGGAAGAGGATATTAGAGATATAAGATAACGAATATATAAGGCAGTAGAGGTTAAAGATATCAAAGATGAAATATAATATAACTTTTGATATGAAATATGGCGATATAATAAATAATAGTTGTGGTGCCGGTAGGAGTTTTATAATATTACTTTAAGGGAAAAGCACGCTATCCTTTTATAAATACTGGCAAAGCCTTTTATATGGTTTGTTTAATAAAGAAAGCATCAGGAAATAAGGCATTGGGGAGGAGTTTTATCTTAGCAATATTTAAAAGAAGGTTAAGATATAATAAAATCCCGATATGAAATCTTCTGATATGGATTTAACTTTGGGAGTAGGGCCCATCGAAGCTTTGGTTTCTCGTAACATTTTTTAGAGTGTAACTCTAATATAGGAAGTTGCAATAAGGAAAAGGCCGAAGTTTCTCAAACTTTGTAACTATTTCGAATATCTTCCAAATTTATTAAAATCAAAAACTTTATTAAAATAAAAGAAAATATTAAAAGTAAAGGATCCTCATTATTTATTGACAACTAAGTATAAAAATGGGGGGTTGTTGAATACTAAAACACATTCTTAGATGATTTTCAATCTACTAATATCAGTAGTGGATCAAATGCAATAAGTTATTGCAATCAATCTGTAGCCTTAGGCAAAAATCATTGTGATGATGATGACTTTGTTGATGTAGGCAATCACAAAATCCCAAGTCCATCAACTGATCTTTCAGTTTCTTGTGAAGATTTTAATTTAGAGCTAGAATCTAGTTTGGCCAGAGAAGATGCTCTTATCGAAACTTCCGCTTCATCTCACTATCCCTTGCACTCTACTGTTTGTGATGGAGATACTCCATGCTCATCGATTTCTTCATTGGATGAGGTCACCTTTCATTTGACACAAGGTGGTGAGATTATCCATGATGAAAATGAAAACAATAAAATCATTGAGTACTCTTTCCATCCCTCATCATCTCTTCTTTTGCATGAAGGAAACTCTGAAAATCATCTTACACATGAAATTTCTCTGATTCATATATATTCAGATTTGCGATAAGAAGAATATTTCAACTTGAGTGATCTATATGTTGAAGTTGAAAAATCTGTTCAAATAAGTAAGAGAGATGGATGCCATCCAGTGAGAAGTGGTTTTATTGAAACCATTGGTATAAGCTATCCTCACACCATGGATGACCTAGTTCAATATTAAAAATGTCATTTTACAATATTTAAAAGTTTTGGGACTTGTCAGGAAGTCGAGGGACCTCAACTTTCGTCAATGGTTATGTCAGGATCTCGTGACTCCGGTAAGCCCCTCAATCATAATTATGACTTGGTTTCTCTCACACAATCCTTCTATTTGTATGGTTTCACTCGATGTAAATTTCTTTCTGAAAGATTTTTATAACATCGTTGAGCACTCCTGTAGACTTGATGCTCTTTTATGGTCCTGGGCAGTCCCTTTTTCCATACATACTGGACCTTATATTAAAAACTAATACTTCAATTTCCATACGTGAATCTTCCCACACTAAATCGTGTATATACATGGGTCCTATAACACTACACCCACGTATACCTTTTAAAATATGAAAAAATAAAATAAGTAGTATTTTTCGAGTTGGGTTTACAGGTTTTAAAGAGATCCCACGTACAGGAGCCCTTGGCACAAATGAATTAACCAATTTTAGGTGGTATATATGCACCCCTTGGGTAGGGATAATTCATACAAGAGAAAGGCTATCGACATTATACTCATTTTTCTCCCGGATCAAGTTTATTTTTCCTGTGCCTCCTGCGCTCCCAGTCTCTAGGAAACCCTGGTTTCCTTTGGAGAGATGTTCATCATCCTAATATAATCTCCTTGCACTTTTTAGAGAGGTTGTCTTCGTGGCTCCGGTTGGATGGATACAAAGAAAGGCATCGTTGGTTCCTTTCGCCTAAATCAAGCATGGGGGTTTGGACCCTATGGGAACATAATCAAATGTAGGACCTCTGAGTATGTTTCCAAATCCATGTTTAGTGATTCATGTGCTTTGAATATTTGTTTTACTACTCCTTGTTGATTTTCCTGTTCGGCTTTGTTGAGGCTTTCAACCCTTACTTCAGGTAATTTTTCCTGCCAACATAATATATGTTCTTTGTAAACTATTGTTTATCTAGAACTTATAAAGTCCAAATTGAGTGCCATTGGTTCATTTGAGTAGAATATGTGGTATAATATTATGTCAAAATTAAAAAAGTACATCTAAAATATTGAGCAATTGGTAGTCCATACAAGTTCACTATTTGGAAAGGGCCAAGAATCAACAAGTCTTGAGAAGCGACAATAAATTTCTCTTGGCACATCATTTCTTTTTAGACCTATGGAATTGTAGATAAGACATATTCAAATACTATTGGAAAAAATTATAGAATTAGAAAAGTATAAATTTTAGAGATACATTAGGAGAAATGTTAGATTCATAACAATCTCGAAATCAAGGATTTAAAGATATATAAAATTTTACTATCAACATAAGTTTTGATTAGAAAATCTATTTTTTCTCAATAAAAAATGTGATTAAGAGTAAAAAAAAGATTATTATTATTATGATTATTTCACATGGAAAAGGGTGCTAAAAATATTTCTACTCTTAGTAAACCTTTATAGAGGTCAACCATGACTCGTGAAGCAAGAAACTATATTTTTCACCAGTTATCAAATCATAGAAGCAATTTAATGAATTGATTGCTATGTCAATAAAAATTAATGATTTGAATGATAATAAGGAAAAAATGGATAAGAAGATTTATGAAAATATGGATTAGATGGATAAAAATATGGAATAATTGAAAATTTTAACGTCCATCATGTTCTTGTGTACCATAAGTGACAAATTCCATAATGTAGATATAAAGATGTAAGGAAATCATGAAAATGTGGAGGAAATAAATAGTGAGTCTTATAATCATGATTAATCATCACCTCTATGCCCACATCATTAGAGGTTCCACTTAGGAACAAGGAACTACTTAAATCCCAAGATTGATATGAGGAAATTTGATGGTAAAGATCTTATGACACGGATATTATAGATGAATTAATTATTTGATCTACACCAAGTGCCAACTTTATAAAAGGTAATTATTGTAGCTTTGTATTTACAACCTAATAAAGTTTTTTGGTACCAATGGCTTTGTCAATAAAAAAATGACTGTATATCTCATGGTCCATTTTTATGGATGAACTAAGAGAACGTTGTTGGTCACTTTAATTGATTATTAATTTAAACAACCAAGTGCTACATGAATTGTCAACCCAGGGAAGATTTTTTGTTTTAAAGGCAATCACACACTATATATGCTCAATCCCAAAAGCAATGAAAAGTTGTAGTAACAATTACATTAATCACACCTTGCTTTAAACAAACTAATGTTCTACTCTGAGTTACAGTAGGAACAACCTTTCTATTGCAGACAGTTATCAAAAGAATCCTGGATTACATTAAAAAGAATAATCTAGGAAAAGAAATCAATCTGCAAAGGAAAAGACTAATTGTGCTATAATAGAGAACAAGACTCTATTCCCCAAGTAGGAATCTTCAACACCTGTTTTAGATTACCAAGCTTCACAATCTCACTCTGTAAACCCGATTACCAATTAAAATAATCACTGATTACCTACGAATGAATTTATGAAAACAATGCAATAATCAAATAGAAACAAAGTTTTAGCAATAAATATAGAGTTCCAAAAACGCATAAGTAATTTCAACAACAGAATTTAACAAGGCATGAATGAAAAATAACACTTAACACACTACAAAAATTAATGGATGAATCTTGTGAGGAAGGTGGGCCCTTTCCTTCTCACAAGATTCCCCAGAAAAAGGAACTAAAGAAAGAGTGCTCAGAACAATATTTTATTCATTTGTCAATGTATCATATTACAAAAAGATTGAAGCTCCTTTACTTTCAACTAGACCTTCCCATAGTCTGCCCCCCCCCCCCCTAATGCTGATGTATCCTTTATCTAAAGAGGAGACATCTATTATACGTTTGATTACATTATACATCCTATTCTTAACTCGATATGCTAAAATAAGATAATTGGTTCTTCCATTAGCAAAATGTTGTTACAATGGTTGTGACAATGCCGACTTTGGAATGTAGTTGTTGCGGCCAATATAACAACTCCTTTGATGATCTCTTCTTGTTCCTGCCAAAACTGAAATGAAAATCACGAGTTGTCTCAGCAATGGTATTTGCGCACTGTTCTAACTGTTTCAGCAACGTAAACTGAAATGATAAATCTACAATATTCAGACTGTTTCAACAACGTAGACTGCAATGATAAATCTAGAGTCTTTAGACTGTTTCAGCAACATAGACTACAATGATAAATCTGTAGTCTTTAGACTGTTTCAGCAACTATATATTTCTGATCAATGGTTAATTATGGAAGTAATGTAGAATTATATGTAAAACAAATTAAACATGTAGTAACGAGAAGAAATGTTATATACCTTTGGAAAATGGATTAAAGTAATAATATAGACTTTAAATATGGATTGAAAAAGGGTGGAATGATAGAAAAATATGTGAACAAAAAGGTACAATGTAGGGTCCTAACATCGCCCCAAACTGAAAGGGTTGCATGTCCTCATGCAACTTCACTTTGAATCTGAGTCCTGGTACTGGGCCTTAGAGTGCAAATTACTTGAGCAGTAACTATAGAAGGTACTGTTAGTTAGATCTCTAAACCCTTGCACATTTTGTAGCCTCTGCCATGTTCTTGCTTCTCCCTTTTTAGTCAACCTGTAATGAGACTTATATTCTTGTGCTAGCATCCATAAAAGAGGAAAACGAAAATGATACCTTATCTAATTTTCAGCACATTGCTGAACACATCTAATATAATCGGGTACCCTTGAGATTGCCGCTTCAAAATGAGGGGGACTGAAGGGGTTATACTCCTGCCTTTCCTTAGAGGTCTGTTACTAGAATAAGTTGTTTTCTTTTAAGGCATCATCTTCCTTGGTATTAACAAAGTGTTGGCAGTATTGTAGCATTATTGCTTGTAGTTTCTTGGTGTGTTCAACCATCGCTAGTTTTTTAAAAAATTGATGATACTCTGCAACAAAAATGGCAAAATTTTGTGGCTCTCGTCGAATCCACAAGAGACATTTGTCTTCATTATTCCTTGCTGCAAGAAAGGAAGTATGCCATGTGATCTGATTATTGAGGAAGGAGGAAAATACCCTAATCTGAACATCACCAACCAAAGGGTTAAGATTGAGCTTCCTATTCTCTGGGATAACTTCATTGTGGAGATACAACTCACAGAGCAAATGTTGATCACTTGTGGATGCTTCTGTGAAAGTTTTCCCAAACTTTTCGGGTCCAAATACTTCATGAGGTCTCCCATCTTTAATTGCCTTTATTTTTGAAGAACACTAAGCGTTCTTCAAGAAAAAGAGAATAATTAGAAGATGGTTTCCTGGCAGCTAATAATTTCCGAACCAAATCAAATATAAGGAGCAGTTTATTTTTCATCTCTTTATTCTCTTTCTTCTGGGCACAAGAATGTTGGAGTACTTGCTCCAAGGCTTCCCAATTTGAATATATATGATTTTGTCAGAGTAATTTATGCTCCAGCAAGATCTTATCATGCGAAATAACATATTATTTCTTCCACTTGTCCATTATTTGGTGCTTATCCCAAGATTCAGTTTGTTTTTCAGTACTACAAGTGGTAGGTTGAGGTATAATCTCAGTAGAAATGAAAATAGGATCTTCAGTTTTAACAGTTATAGTAGACCGAGGTACTTGTGGTTTAGCTTCTTTTTCAGAAATTTTTGAAGGCCCTATTGGTTCTTGTGTGATGGTAGGGTGTTCCTCTTTGATTGCAGAAGATGTGGATGTAGGGGAGGCTCCAGGCGGTGGGATTTCAACTATGTTATACCCTGTTTGATGATAAATGTTATCGCATTGGCTGCACATATATTCCTTATACTAATCTTTCTCTATATTTTTCTCGGCCAAGGATGTTGTATGGGCTAAAGTGTACAAATCAATCTCTTTGTCGTAGGTTACTGTTTCCACTACTAATCCCCGCCTATAAGCTTCGAGTTCTGATTTTAGAAACTCATTTCCCTGTAAAAGGGGAGCCAAGGTGACTGGGCTTTGTGTAATAGTCACAGTCTCAGTGGCTGGTTCTTGTGTGGCAGTTAGTGAATGAGTAGTTGGTTCTTGTGTAACAACTACGTGATGTGCAACATCTTGGGCATCTAGATTTTGTATATCAGCAGCTGGTTCTTGTGTTACAGTTGTAGCTAGTTCTTCGTGTGGCAGCTATAGCTGGTTCTTGTGTTGCAGTTACTGAATAAGTAGCTAGTTCTTGTGTCACAGCTACTTGTTCTAAAAGAAATGATGTCATAAAATCTTGGGCATCTAGATTTTGTATATCAGTAGCTGGTTCTTGTGTGGCAGCTACTGAATGAGTAGCTGGTTCTTGTGTGACAGCTACTTGTTCTGAAAGAAATGATGTCATAAAATCTTGGGCATTTGGTTCTTGTGTTTTAGTGCTCGACGGTGAGACAAGTAAAGATTTTAGGACTTGGGACTGTGGTGGGGTATGGGGTTTTAGATGAATAGGTTGAGAATTTAGGATAGTGGCAACAGTTGCCACTTCAGTTGATGCCCTCATTCATCTTTGGGGTAAAATGGCAGGGAGAGTAGTAATTTTCCTTTTATGAGTGGGTTTTTTCTGAGGGGGAGGGCTATCAAAAATGGCAGCTCCTTTGGTTAAGGCCCTGGTTCATTTTCTTGATAGGAAAACAGTCTTAGTTTGCCTTTTATTTTTAGCATAGAGATGGGAAGGTTATCTTCAAAATTATCACTAGGGATATGAATAATAGGATTAGATGATTCTGCTAAATTGTGGGATGGATTTGATATGGTGGTAGGGTCAATTGGATCAATTGCTCTGCTGGTGGAATTTCTGGAGGGTCAGGGATGTTTTCTGGTTGTTGTTCGTGGGGATTTTCAAGGATTTCTTGAGGATTTTCAACAACTTGCTGAGGGATTTCAGCAGCTTCTTGAGGAATTTCAGCAGCTTGCTCAGGGTCTAGGGGTGGATTGTTTAGAGGAGGGTTTTGTTGAGAAAAACCCCTCTGAATCAATACCCGAACAAGACGGTGATGGGTGAGGGAAAGGAGTGGGAATTTTACCTGTCTACAGTAATGTGACATATTTCTTAGGCACCCTAGTAATAATAAGGAATATTTAACAGTCGACCATGTCTCAAATGATTTAATAAGACAAAATCATGCTGATAAACTAGCCGGTAGCGACCTTCACAAGTAAGGTAATGTTTGACGAATTCAGCAACCTTTGACCATGGAGGTGGTAATGAATGAAGTCGGAAACCCCGTCCTTTGGGATCGACTTGTTCTCCTAGCAGAAGAAAATCATGTTGTGCATTCAGAATAATATGCTTGCAATTAAACCATCCAGTGCCAGTGACCAACAAACCTGAAACCTGTTCTATGTCACCCTTTGAGACTAGAATTCGAATCCCTGGACAGTAGAATGATCTTCCTATAGATTTCATGCATATTCAAAGACCTCTTGTGGATCAAATTCCTGAAGCCTCTGAAAATATCTTATCCAGCTTGCCTACTGAAAAGTCTGATACACCTCTGGATATAATTCAAGCAGATCTATCGAGCCGGGCTCGTGTCGAATAAAAAGTCCTCCCATAGTTAACCAGCTTTTGGTAAAATGCACAATCAAAAACCAAGTTACCACACCTCGAAGAGAGTAAATTTTGCGAATGAGAACATGGAGTAACAACAAAGAGGCGAGGTAATAAGACGGGATAATGGGTAAGAAAAATGACAGTAATTGGCTTTCTGTGAAATGATGGCATATAGTTTCAGTATTCCCCCCAACTACGGCTGAAATAATGACTTTAAACGTATGGGATTATGGTAATGATGAACGTAATCTTCTCATTTAACCATAGTTTAATTGTAATTACACATAATATTTACATACCTCATGTTTACCTTTAATTCATATTTCGAAAAATATAGGGCTCGTTCATAATAGATAAACAATAGTCATGGAAGAAGCTTTTGGAACATGAGGGAGATTATATTGGAGGTCTATATAATTATAGGAGAAGGCAGTGAAAGGATAGAATTAGCATAAAGATACTGGAAGAAAGTGATTCTCATGCTGGAAAGTGTTGTATGGTGATGTCTTTGAAAAGAAATGGTGTTTTAGCAACGGGAAAATGGGTAAAGGGTGGTGTTTTAGCAACAAGAAAGATAGGGAAAATGTCACTGCAGAGTACTTTTCCAGGAATGGCGAAAAATAGGGAAAATTTTGTTGAAAATTTGTTGTTTCGGCAATGGGAAAAATAGGAAAAATGTTGCTGAAGAGTGTTGTTCCAGCAATGGGAAAAATAGGAAAAATGTTGCTGAAGGGTGTTGTTTCAGTAATGGGAAAAATAGGAAAAATGTTGTTGAAGAGTGTTGTTTCAGTAATAGGAAAATGGGGAAAAGAAATGAGGGGATTAATGATGGAAATGTTACTGGAGGATGGGGAAATGAACTATGGATGGATTAAGATGAGATGAACAATGCTTCACAAGATGAAGCTTGGATCTGCTTGTAGTAGGATTGTCCTTTCCAATAAGCCTTTGCTAAATCTAGAATCTGAAAAATAATCTATTGTAACATGCCAACCCTTGACAGGGATTATTAGTTAAGAAATCTAATCTAATGCTAAAATACAATGTAGAAAAATTAATTGCAATGAGGGGTAGAGGCTCCCCCAAAAAGAGATAATGTGAATGTGCCATGCAAGTGGCCTTAAAATCCTCTTTGGAAATGGGCCACTAGTACAGATGGAGCCAATGACCATTTACTAATAATGGTGCTCTAGATTCATCAATTTTCAGGAGCCTTACTATTCCATTGGGAAAAACAATATCTATTTCTTAAGGTCCTAGCCATATTGTACGTAGTTTCCCTTGAAAATTTTCAAACCGAGAATCATACAATAAAGCCCAATTACCTTTTTGGAACTACTTATGCTTGATGATTTTATCATGCCATTTTGGTCTTTGTTGTTGGATCATAGTTGTTTGATGAATGGAATCTAACCTTTTTTCATCCAATTCCTGAAGCTGTTGCAACCTGCCTGTCTATGCATCAACCAAATCAAGGTTAATAGCTAAAGCAGTTCTTAAGGTTTTAATTTCAAATTCCATAGGAAAAACAACACTTTTACCATAAACCAATTGATAGGGAGAAACTCTTGTAGTATTTCTCCAAGTAGTTCTGTAAGCCCATAGTGCTTCAGGGAGCCTTTGAGACCAATCCTTCCTGTTTTCCTTCACTATTTTTGTTAGAATGGCTTCTATAACTTTGTTTGTACTCTCCACCTATCCATTGGTTTGGGGGTGGTATGGTGTAGTCATTCTATGATGAATATGATATTTTTGGAGGGTGGTTTTAAAACCATGATAATTGAAAGGAGGACCTCCATATGTAACTAGTTCTCTAGGCACTCCAAATCTAACAAAGATTTCTTCAAATAGGAAAGCTAAAACAACTTCTTCATTAGCTCTAAGGAGTTCTTTAGCCTTCACCCATTTAGTCATTTAATCTGTGCAAACCAATATGTAAACTCTTTGATTGGATGGAGGAGTAATGGGCCCTACAAAGTATAAGGCCCATCTTTCAAATGGTTCAAGTATTACCTGGGGATTCAATGGAATTTCATCTCTATGATTAGGTTGACCCATTCTCTGACAGTTATCACAAGCCCAAACATATTTCTTTGCATCCTTGAAGAGTGAGGGCCAATAATAACCCATCCTAAGAGTTTTATGTGCCGTTCTCTTATCAGCAAAATGCCCTCCACAAGGGCCATCATGATAAGCTTTCAATATATCATAAACCTCATCTTCTCTAATGCATCTTCAGATTTTGTGATCAAGTCCTATGTAGAAAGGACACCCACTTATCCGGATATACCGAGCACTTTGTTGAATGATCTTTTTTTTTTCTCGATGTGATAGGTGTGATGGTAACTTCCTTGGAACCAGATAGTTGGCAATGTCTACATACCAAGGTGAGTGAGCAGATATTGCAAATAAGTATTCATCAGGAAAGGAATCATCTACTGGAGTATTATCATCAGCTTTTAACCAGGAAAGGAAATCAACGACTACATTTTCTTTACCTGGTCGATCTACAATTGTAATATCAAACTCTTGTAATAACAATAACCACCTGGTGACTCGAGCATTTGTGACAGATTTTTTCATTAAATACTTAATGGCTGGCTGGTCAGTATGGACAAAAGTAGAGTAATCAGTAATGTAATGTCAAAATTTATTAATGGCATAAATGACTACTAAAAATTCCTTTATAGTAACTGTGTAATGAAGCTCAACAGGAGTCATATTATTACTAATGAAGTAGATAGCATAAGGTAGATGGTTTTCCTCTTGTCCCAAGACAGCTCCAATTGCAGTATCTGAAGCATCAAAGGATATATATGGAAGGGAAGTGCCCAATTAGGTCCCCTTAAAATAGGAGTTGTAGATAATTGATGCTTGAGTTCAATAAATGCTTCCTGGAAAAGATTAGTCCACTTGAATTCAACATTTTTCATAAGTAACACAAACAAAGGAGAAGCTATTTTGGAAAAAAAATTGATAAATCTTCTATAGTATCCTACATGTCCTAAAAAACTTCTCACATCAATTTGTGTTCTAGGAATAGGAAGGTTCTGAATTACCTATATTTTGGATGGATCTACCTAAATTCCTTGAGATGAAATAAAGTGTCCAAGCACAATTCCTTCACTCATAATCATATGATAGTTTTCAGTACTTAAGGAAAGGTGAGCTTGTACACAATGTTTAAGTAATTTCTCAAGGTTTTGTAATGCATCCTCAAAAGACACACCATAAGGGGTAAATTCATCCATAAATATCTCCATAGAGTCATTAAGCATATTAGAGAAGATTCCTATAACTGCTCTTTGAAAGGTTGCTGGTGCATTACATAGTTCAAATGGGAGAACTATATAGGAAAAAGTTCCCCAGGGACTAGTAAAAGTGGTCTTATCTTGGTCTTGGGGTGCAATTTTGATTTGATTATACCCACTAAACCCATCTAAAAAGGAGAAGAATTTCTTCCCTGGCAAACTATCTAACACTTGATCAATGAATGGAAAGGGAAAGTGATCATTTTGAGTGGCTTTATTTAAGGCTCAATAATCTACACACACTCTCCATTTCCCATTTTTCTTAGGGACTATTACCAATGGAGAAACCCATTCACTGTCAGATATGGGATATATAAACCCTGCATTAAGCAATTTTTGAAGTTCCTCTTTGACAATTTCCTTTAAATTAGGATTCATTTGTCGCTGGGGTTGACAGATTGGTCAGCAACCCTCCTTGATATAGATGCAATGAGTACATAATTCAGGAGAGATTCCCTTCATATCTGTATAGTCCCATGTGAATGCTTCCTTATTTTCACAAAGTAACTGCATTAGTTGATGTGTTTCAGCATCTGTCAAGTTCGAGTTTATGTTCAATGTCTTGCCAAGTTCAATTTCTACTGTTATGCTTTTAGAGGAGATGGTAGTTGATGTTTGAGGTAGATCTTTAGATTTAAGATTTTCCTAGGTATGAGATTTCAAAATTGCAGTCAACTGATTATGTGTTTCAGAAGTCACCGAGGAGGGTTCACAAATAAAATTATTAATTACTTCATCCTCAGTGGTATCTTTAAGGCTTAGAGCTTGTCCGATAGTCAAAATAGGTTGAGTAGCATTATCATCATAGCCCAACCATACAAAATTATCATTATTAATCATGGGTGTGGCGTGAGGGTAGACAGTAAGTTTCTTGGTTTCATATCCATTAAAAATTGTCATTGAACCAGATCTATAGTTGATAAAGGCATCGGTTGTGGCCAACGAGGACCTTCCCAGAATTAGAGGATGTCCCCCCAACTTTGTTTTACTCTGTAATACCACAAAGTTAGCTGGGCAATTCCAGGATTCAACTGAGATGATTAGGTCTTCAATGACTCCTTCCAGTTTGATTGTAGAATGGTCAGCTAACTCTAGAATGGTTGGTGTCTCTCTGATTACATTATTTAGCTGTAACAGTTGTGAAGTTTCAAGAGTCATAATATTTATAGAAACACCTAAATCAACCAAAACTCGCGAATGATTGTTTTTCCAATTTGTATTGTAACAGTAGGATGGCCGAGATCACCATATTTAATAGGAGGGGTTTTACTGGTCATTAAGGCAGATAGATCACCCATAACATGAACTGTAAGGGGATCTTCAGTTTTCCTACCGGGTTTCTTAACACAAATATCTCTCATAGTCCTGGCGTAAATTGGTACATCTCTTAGTGCTTATAAAAGTGGAATTTTAACATAAAGATTATGTAATTCCCCTAAAAGATTGAAAGCATGTGGCTGAGGCATTTTAGTCAAAGCTAAATTCTCAGGGAATGGTGGTTCTGCTGTTTCAACACCCTTATTAGAGGATGGTTGTACCTCCTTACATGAATCATTTTTCTCTGTCTTTTCTTTATCAAAATTAGAAGAGGTAACATCATCAATAATGGGTTCGACTATTTTCCCATATCGTAAAAGAATATCATTACACTGCGCAGGGAAAATAGGAAGTATAGGGTGGTTGTGAATATCAATAACTTACACATCTTTATTTTTGGGGTTAGGGTTTGGTTGTACAGGTAGCTGGGGTCTCATCATTTGATTATTTGGTGGAGCACCTGCTCGTAGAGGGAGTGGTTGTTGAAATTGAGGAAATTGATTTGGAAATGAGAGTTGTTGACCCCTCTAGTTTGGATTCCATTGGTTAAAGTAAGATTGTTGTTGTGGATGCCAAGGAGTCCGCATTGCTGGGTCTACAAAGGGAGAGTTGTTTGTTGCATGGGTGGGTAATTCATTTGATTGAAGAGCGGGTATTGCATCTGGTTAAAGGGAGGGTAATTTGCTTGAAAAGAAGGATATCTGTTCCAATGATTAGAAGATGTAAATGGCATATTAGAGTTCACACCTTGTCCTCATGGTTTCCCTTTCCTTTTCTGTGTCAACAGATAGACTCCTTCAACTTCTTCTTCGGTTGGTTGAAATGCTTCTTTTATTCCTGGTAAAGAAGGGCATTGTTTTGTTTCATGATCCTTTTCACAAAGGGTGCAAATTGGCACTTTGTCCAATGGGCATTCCCTTTGTGGGTGCTTATCTCTGCATTTGGGACAAAAGACAGCCAAATTAGCATCTGCTTCTACTTGTTTCTTCTTAATATGCAAGGTGTCAATCTATGAAGAAAAAGAACTTAACATTTCAGTTTTAAATTCCTTAAGTAAATTACCTATTTCAGCTCTTTTTGCTCCTCCACTAGCTAATTTTTGAACTCTTGTATATGTGTTATCCCTGTTGTTTGATCTATTCTTGCAACTCCTCTTGGACATCTTTTACAGAGGTTAAGAATTTCATCATATGATTCTTTAGATATGTTCCCTTTAACAAGTATATTTAGCATGTCTAGACAATCATCCCTCACCCCTTTCAATAGTATTATTTTAAGATTATCTTTACTTACATCAGGATGATTGGATCTCTGCAGATTATATTGTAGCCTTTCCATAAAGTCCTCTAGATTTTTGTCCTCCTTTTGTACCATCTTAAATAGTTCCTCTTTTTCTTCTCTCGTTCGGCAGTAGTCTTGATATTTGAGTAGAAACTTTTGTTTCATCTGTTCCCTTGTTGTGATTACATGGCCTCCCAGACTCATGAACCATCTTAGTGCATTTCCTTTTAGTGTTGTTGGAAATAGCTTCAATTTTTTAGCATTAGTAACGTAATCATAGCTTCTGCATAATATATCAAACTCAAAAAGAAACTCATTAGGATCTTCAGAAGATAAACCATGGAAGTTAGGTAAGGTTGAAAGTGGGATATTCTTCATGGGAGTTGCTCCTCCGGGAAGATCACCAATAGGAAATCCCAAGGTAGAGAGAGAATTCTCATCTTTTCCTTCTCCTACTTGTCCTCCACCAAAGAATCCTTCATTGTTCCCTTCCATTGCTTGTTCTCCTACTGCACTTGCTCTGTCTTCAATGTTTTATGTTTGCTCCTCAATGTCTTCAACTAGTTCCTCAATGTCTTCTACTAGGTCCTCAACTATTTCAAGGCTCACAAATTCCTTTGTTTCATAGTTTGTTTGAAGGGAGCGCTGAGGCTTCGGCTTTTGAGAGCTTAGCCTCTGAGAATTTTCAGCTTTTGATATAATCTCGTCAATAAAGGTCTTTCTTCCTCCTTTTCCTTTTCCATTGCCACTTGTATGGTTAGTTTTCTTGGGGGCTCCACGTCCTCTCATGCATTTTGCACATTTGAAAGGAAAACATCAATGCTTTTGAAATCTACAATTTCCTTCCCCAGCAATGGCACCAAAATGTTGGTCACTTTAATCACTTATTAATTGAAACAACCAAGTGCTACATGAACTGTCAACCCAGGTACGTCTATTTGTTTCAAAGGAAATCACACACTGTATATGCTCAATCCCAAAAGTAATGAAAAGTTGTAGTAACAACTACACTAATCACACCTTGCTTTAAACAAACTAAAGTTCTACTCTGAGTTACAGCACGAACAATCTCTCTATTGCAGAAAATTATCAAAAGAATCCTAGATTACATTAAAAAGAACAATCTAGGAAAATAAATCAATCTGCAAAGGAAAAGACTAATTGTGCTATAACAGGGAACAGGACCCTATTCCCCAAGTAGGAATCTTCAGCACCTGTTTCTGATTACCAAGATTCACAAACTCACTCTATAAACCTGATTGCCAATTAAAATAATCATTGATTACCTATGAATGAATTTATGAAAACAATGCCATAATCGAATAGAAACAGAGTTTCAACAATAAATACAGAGTTCCAATAACGCGTAAGTAATTTCAGCAAACAGAGTTTAACAAGGCATGAATGAAAAATAACACTTAACACACTACAAAAATTAATAGGTGAATCTTGTGAGGGAGGTGGGCCCTTTCCTTCTCACAAGATTCCCCAGAAAAAGAAACTAAGAAGGAGTGCTTAGAACAATATTTTATTCATTTGTCAACGTATCATATTACAAAACGATTCAAGTTCCTTTACTTTCAGCTAGACCTTCCCATAGTCTATCCCCCCCAATGCCAATTCTATTTAAAGAGGAGACATCTATTATACATTTGATCACATTATAAATCCTATTCTTTACCCGATATGCTAAAATAAGATAATTGGTTCTTCCATTAGCAAAATGTTGTTACAATGGTTGTGACAATGCGACTTTGGAATGTAGTTGTTGCGGCCAGTGTAACAACTCCTTTGATGATCTCTTCTTGTTGCTGCCGAATCTGAAATGCAAATCACGGGCTGTCTCAACAATGGGATTTGTGCATTGTTCTAATTGTTTCAGCAACGTAGACCGCAATGATAAATCTGCAGTCTTCAGACTGTTTCAGCAAATATATATTTCTGATCAATGGTTAATTATGAAAGTAATGTAAGATTATATGTAAAACAAATTAAACATATAGTAATGAGAAGAAATGTTATATACCTTTGGAAAATGGATTAAAGTAATAATATAGACTTGAAAAATTGATTGAAAAATGGTGGAATGATAGCAATATATGTGAACAAAAAGGTAAAATGCAGGGTCCTAACAAATGTAATGTGGATACTAAGTACAACACATTATTTAGTACTTGATAAATATTTGACAAAAATTCCAAGTACAAAGCACATTCAACAAGTCCAAAATCTTATTCTCAGGGTAAAGGATATTATAGATGATAATTTGTTAGATATGTTTTTCTAACATTAATAGAGAACATGAGTTTCATCTCTTCATTCCCACACTCCTACGACATACTTTCAGTATGACAAGGAAAGTCAAAAGTAAAAATATGGCCAATATAATGGTAGATTCTAATAACTATAAAGAGAACCATGTTGCCTCTCCTAATTTATCTCAATTAAAAAGGTTGAAAATTTTGCAAATCTATGAAAGAAGATAAAAGGGATTGCTTTAAAATTGAGATATAAAGTACAATAGGGGGAATAATTGCGATCAAAATAAATTATTCTACATAAAATGTGAAAACAAAGAATATCAATAATTGGAAACAGTGTAAGATGTAGTGTTAGAAGAGACTACACCAATCCATATATTTTTATGCATTGCCCAACATTAGTACTCCACAAACCCTCAATATCAAAAAATATATCAAAAAGAAAAAGATAACAATATTGATTCATTTTAGTAGTACCCATCGTAGGAACTTTTGATGAGAATTTTCTTAGAAGAAAAGGAAACTAAACTTAGAGGTATCCAAGGGAAACCATCTACAATGATAATATCTAATAACATGACAAAATTACTTAGAAAGTAACAACATTGTGCAGTGACCTATGTTTTGTCATTATGTTTTTTGTAATCCATATCGATGATTTCAAAGCAAAAAAGGTGGGGAAATCAACATAGAGGACTATTTTTACTGGTAGGACCCAATTTGGTAAATTGGGGTTTGAAACCTTCCACAAGTAGTTTGAGGCATGAAATTAAATTTTTTGGGGGTAAAAATCTTCCAATTACTCATGACAACGTTTTGTGTTATTTTATAAATAGACACATTTCCAACTACAGAAGAATCACCTAAATGAGAGTCTGTATTAAAACGTTATGCTGCTAGGAAATTGGCCTTCCTATTTTGACCACCATAATTTTAGAGGATGCCACATAAACCCCTGAGATTCATGGAAAAGCGGCTATCCATGTGATCATGATGAAGAATCCTCTAAATGGTTTAATATTGTAACTCTAGCTATGAGTTGACAGAGTGACATCTAACCACTAGTAGGCTATTGGGATTTGTTATAATCGAGTCACTATGAGGAAAAGGGGTTCCATTCTATTTGAGTATATTTTGTTCCATAGATGAGAAAAGTAGCTGAGAGTGGATAGGGAGGGAAGAATAAAGAGAATTTATACACTACAACAACCCAGGGGCCATAGGACTCACTTATTTGTACTTACATCCATTTTATATTTATGGAAAGAAAGAAGAGCGACTTCACCTTCCACATAGGTCTTCTCCTGAAAAGGATTCCTAGGTTATATATTTTTTTAATTTGTGGCTTGTGAGTTTTGTTTCGTTTTTCTCTATTTTCTACATATTTATAGTTTTCATGTATGTGTTGTAGAAACTAATTTATGGATGCATAAATCTAATAAACCCTCATATTGTAGATTTCAAATTTTAAGTATAATTTTGTCAGAACTATTGTGATGAACTATCTAGTGGAATATCCACGGAAGTATATAGATAATGTTGGTATCGAATTATGTTTCTTTGGGTATATTGTGGGGAGTTGTAGGGGATCCTTATCATTGAAGCCAAAACTCACAAAACCTCATTCATGGATGATGAATCTATGAATAAACCTCATGATCCAATAGAGGAGGGGTTTGCATAGATGGAAGAATGTGATGCAAATATAAATCATAATGTGATCATTCTCATGGAGGTAAATCATAAAGTATCTAGGGGGTCTACACTACCATTTTTCGAGCAAGTTATGTTTTTCAAACCTATACCGGTGGATGAGGCTTGTCTAGAGGCATAATACCTATAGAACATAGGCCAAAAGACAGGGAAATCCATTGGTTCAAAGAAAAAGGAGAACCAATGTGATTTTAAGGAGGGGAATATGAAGTGGAAAGGAGGAAAGATAAAAAGACAACATCCACAACACACTAGTGCAAACATCCCAATAACCACCACAAAGACTATAACATTGATGCTCATATACAGAAGAAGTGTTAGAAGTTGCATCCATGGCTTAACTTGAAGAAAAAATATAAAGATGCAAAGAAGAAGAACCTCATGGACACTAATTCAAGAAATCAGGCTGAAATCATATTTAATTTGGATGATAATATTGTTTATACACTGGTACAAAGGAGGTGAATCTGAGTAACCTTCAACAAAAATAAGAGAATGAAAAGAACATGCTCTTCCATAAAACAATACAAGTAAAGAAGACAAAGACTAATTTTGTAATCAATTGAGGATCATAGGAAAATATCATTGCAATAACGTTATTCAACAAATTTGGATTGTAAGTTTGTGATTATCATAGACCATATCCACAGGGATGGGTAAATAAGGATGAAAAAATAAATGTAACAAAATAGTGCAAAACAAGATTTGTTATTAGTGTTGATTTTATCAATGAAGTAGAAATAGATGTAGTTCCCCTTGATGCATTTGAAGTTATTTTTGGAGTCTCTATATATGCGTATGAATGTAATATTCATATCTAGAGCCAACCAATACCACCTCTTCAAGGACAGAAAATACTTCATCATTAAAGTGCATAAAGACTAGTCTAATTTTTTTCTTGTAAGTGCCAACCAAATCAAGAAATTGATCAGTTCCAATAAGAAGTATTTTACATTTTTTAAGAGAAAATTATTCTATAAAAGAGTTCAAAAGAAAAAGGCCATCCTTGGATGGGTATATTGAGAAATAGAAACAATAACTAGAAGAGTTTCTATAGGCATACAAGAAAGTGTTCCAAGAGCCTAAAGAGGTACTACCCAACAAGGAAGTGAACTATAAGTTTCTACAGGTATACAAGAAGGTGTTCCAAGAGCCTAAAGAGATACTACCCAATAGGGAAGTGAACCATGACAGCCATCTATTTTCAAACTCTTAATTACTAAACATTTGGTTGTATAGGAAGTGAGCTATGGAGTAAAGTGAGTTGAAGAAGAAGTTGTAGTAGCTACTTGAACAAGGTGTCATTCGACCAAATACCTTACCATGTGGGTCACCGATAATCACTATATGAAATAAGGATGGGATTTGGTGGATTTATATCGATTACAAGGCATTAAACAAAATTATGCTCAAGAATAGGTACCCACAGCCTAGGATAGATGATCTGTTGAATTAGTTGAAGTAAGCCAAATACATCACCAAGATAGACTTAAATTATGTATGTCACTAGGATTAACACAGAGAAAAAGATACCTATAAGCTACCTTCAAAACTAGGAAAGGTTTGTATGAGTGGCTATTCATACCATTTGACCTCTGAAATGCAAGTCCAACTATATTATGAGGTCAATGATTGATATATTGGACCCTCTTATAGATTCATTTTTATTGTCTATGTGGATGCTATACTAATATACAATTCAGCCTAGGAGGAGAAAATGTCACCTTTGATGTAGGTGGTAGAGACATTGAAAAAGTATTGGCTGTAGGAAAATATCAAGAAGTGTGAATTTATACAATAGCCTTTGGTGTTTCTATGGTATTTGATAGGTGGGGGAGAGTTGAAGATATATCAAACCAATATTAAGGCCATCATGAAGTTGTCGGTGCGTACTAATGTTTCTAAGGTCAAGATTGTTTTTGGGATAGCACAATACCTAAGGAAATCATATCGTAATTTTTAGTAATATCAACAACACTCCATTATGTAGCAATGCGTAGCAATAGTTTCTAGTAGGGAAAGGTTTAATAGAGGGCCTTTGATAAGATAAATAAGAAGATCATTTAAGCACTAGTTTTGGCATTACAAAACTTGTAGCAACCCTTTGAAGTGGAGATAGATATGAGTGGGTATGTTATGGGAGTTGTCTTGATGCAAGGAGCAAGATATGTATCTTAACATATTGAAGTATTTCATGGGGAATTTCTTAACTACCCTACCTTTAATAAGGATATTTATGCCCTAGTGCAAGCTGCTAAGAAATAGAAATGGTATCTAATGGGAAAAGAGACAATACTCCACATATATCACTAGCCATTATAGTATTTACATGCCCAAAGTAAGCTACAACAAATCAGGAATTACAAATAGAATATGGAATTTATACATGAAACTCATTTAGTGATCAAGTATGAGAAGGGTAACACAAACAAGTTGGATGACATGCTTTCAAGGCCGCCCACATCAAATATCACAAGATTTGGAAATTTTTATGCACATGAATCCATTCACTCTTTATGCATACAAAGATGTGAATTCAGAAGATTATGGCCTCAAGGATGTGTTTTAGCAGTTGTAGAGACATATTCATGTGCAAAATGGTAACAACATAGTTCAATACCATTTCTAGGACAAGTTAATCTACATGATGGATATGTTAATTTCTCATAAAGATGAGTGATGATAGTTGATTAGAGAGGGTCACACCTCCAATTTTGTAGGGATATTTGTTGTAGGGAAGATAATGAACAACTTGTAGAGGTTTTTGTATTGGCCCAAGATGTAAGAACATGTAGTTAGGTTCATAAGATAATACATGGTTTGTTGTACCAACAAGCCTAATAATAGGAAACAAGGTCTATATCATCCCTTACTTATACCCATTCATCCTTGGGAAAGAATTTCCATCGACTTTGTTGCAAGTTTGCAAACAAATAGAAAGGGACGTGATTATTTGATTATGGTAGTTGGCAGGTTCGGAAAGATGTGTGTTTTTCTTCCTTGCAAAAAGACCATCAATAGGCACAAATTAGTGAAATTGTTCTTTGGAAAGTTCTAGATGCACTTTGGGATGTCAAGGGGCATTTCTTCGGATAGGGACACAATATTTTTACTGTGTTTTGGACTACATTTATGGACAAGATGGACATGGAGTTGAAGAAGTCTACAACATTCCATCCAAATATAGATGGGAAAACATAAGTAGTGAATAAGACATTGGTGTAACTTATGAAGGTTTAATATGAGAAGAATTCGAAGACATAGGATGAAAATTTGGCATATATACAACACTTATAATATATCAGTACACTCTTCTACTAGTAAGATCCCATTTGAATTTTCTTTTGGACAATGTTTTCCTTTACCTTGGGATATTGCATATGGGAGGTAATGAGTAAGGGAGGATCTTATAGAGGATGCCTTAAGGGCACAAAAAATTGTTGAGGATATCCAGTAGATTCATTTACAAGTCAAAAGAAAAATACAAGGCCATGTATGATCAACACAAAACAAATAATATTTTCAAGGTGGGCGACAATGCATCATTACAGTTGAACAAGGTAAGGTTACAGGGTCATGGTAAATAAATCAAGGCTTTGTGATATGGTTCCTTTGAGATACTAGAAAAGGTCGGAAATAATGCATATAAACTTATTATACCCCCATACATGAGCATTTACACAATGGTTAATGTAGAGAATCTAAAATCCTATCGGGGTTGAGTACAAGAACTTGGGTTTTGGGACATTTCACTCTTATATGGCATCCCTCCCAAGCTGCATTGGAGTTTATACCATCTTATGTACTTTGAGGAATACTTTCGGGCACATTTTGTTTATGTTCCCTTAGTCCTATTGATGTATACTATGACATAGATCCACAATGTATTTATTAGTGCGTATTATATTTTGGTTTATTGCATGGACCCATTGTGTATTTCTTCATGGACATGTACTAGCATTTAATGTCATGTATCCACGTTGTATGGTTTTTGGGGGAATTCTCAGTAATTGTATATGTTGAGCACATGTATGCATGCCTTGGGGAGGATTTATTATGATTGAACGTTGGTTGAAATATTTTCTCTGATTTAGTCCCTTGTTCCCCACTCCTTCCCTGCATTTTGAAGCCTAATTGTAATGCATTTTTACCATTAGTTTCTATTTTACCCTCATGCATTAGGGGGGATATATTATAACCCCTTTTTCCACTTCCTTTTAATGGTACGAAACTTATCTCAACCCTCTTTGGTTGCTACCTTGAATGCACCTTTATCTACCCTTGAACATGTTGATGGGCCTCCAAATTAGACACAAATTAAGGCCCATCTAACATTTCTTAGGCACATAAAGGATATATTAAACCTCTCCTTCTACACTTAATAATGTTTTTTAGCTTTAATATGTTCATTAGGAAGGTTTAGAGATAATTTCATATTTGTGCCTAATATTATTTATTGTTGTAGAATATTGTGAGAATATTGGGTAGATTATGAAGATTTGGAGGAGGAGATAATCTAGGGACCTACTCCCTACTATAGGAGGATAAAAATTGGATAATAAATGAAAAAATATCATGAAATCATTGACAAATTCTGGAGCTCCAGTAATTGAGAAAATCTAGGAATGTGTTCCGTGGTATTTAATGCAGATTCCTAATGTTGGGAACCATACTAATTCAAGGATTTTGGAGGGGAAAACTTCCTCCTTCCAAGAATAATTGTTCCTCATCATTTTTTATAAGTAAAAATTCAAATTTTCCTATAGGGGGATGCATTTCTTAGTCTTCTTTTGGACAAAACATGTATTTTTACAGCTTCACTTTCATTTCTAGCGGGGATATACTTGGATTGATTCAAATAATGAAATTTGATACCATTTTATCTTATAAAAATTTGTCTACTTCATAGGACTTTGAGTATCATTGGGCTTGGTCATCCTAGGAGCCTCATAGCCCTTTTGCACAATTTTTCTTTATTCTCTTCACTTCTTATTCACATGCATCTCTTATTCTTGTTTTTCATATTTTTGCATTTAGTATTGATGCTTCTTTTGCTATAGGATTGTGATAAATGATTGAAGTGATTTATTGTGTAGGTTATTTATAGATTCACAAGCATGATTCATCCTTATAATAACTTTTAAAATTCATATTCATCATTGAGCTACTTGGATTTGTTTACTAATTCACAAATCTAGAATGTTTAGAAGTCTGTTGTAGCAAAAAGTAGTAATTTTATGCTATTTTTTTGAACATGTTAATGAGATTCAATTGCATATTCCACTTGTATTAGTCCATAAAAACATTCAATTTAATAAAAGTATTTATCCCAATTCATTTTCACTTGATCAGGTTAGGCATTTGATAGGTTAACTAGCTCATTAGTTCTTGAATTTCTAGTTTTTAGAGTAGTAATTTTATGCTATTTTTTAGCACGTGTTAACAGGGGTATTTTGGAGTGATTACAATTGAAACGAAGTCATAATACATACTAATTAATAAAAAAATTGTCCCATCCCATTTTCATTCTATTTACTTGGTCATTTGGTGAATTATCTCCTCCTATAGCAATTATGTTTCACCTGTAACAACCTCCTACAGCACTCTTGTAGCATGTGTAGACTTGACAATATTTGCTCCAAAAGCTTGGTTTTTGTCTCTTATGCTTGAATCATAACCCCTAGGCTCTAAATACATGTTTGAGGAAGAATAAACACCAATTCAAACATGTCTTTTACAAAGTAGATTAGGCTTATTTATTTGAATTCATGCTCTTAGGATTTCAATTAAAAATTGTTATTCTTGCCTACGATTAATTTCTTTTCAAAGTAAGAGTTCTATTTTTTCAATTAATTTAGGCTTTGATTTTATGAAATTCACTCCATTACATGTAATGAATGAAAGAAGGACACATTGTATGCTGAACATATAGTGCTGACACCTTTTATATTTGTACGAACCTCGGGTTAATAATTTAAGTTGGTATCCTTGGGAGTTGCAACATTATTGTTTCAATACTAGGGCTCATCATTTTTTGGCACTATTTCTAGGGAGGTGTCAAACTATGCATTGCTTTCTTCCATAGTTGATTCATTTCTCTTACTTTCTACAAGAACAAAAAATTCCTTATTTCAAAAACAGAAAATTGCATTGCATTAGCATTCTTATTCAAAAAAAAAAAAACAAATTACTTATCCAACACCAACAGACCCCTCCCCCCCCATGTAATTATGTGATGCAGTAAGAACAACATCACCATCAACTTTTACATGTAGAATAAGAAGAGGTGGTAGAGAAGGTAGAAGAAATGGATGAAGATGATGACAATGAAGAAGATCCTCTTGGATTTACCATTCAAGATACTAATCTCAGTGTGCATATGAAGAACATCCCTCCATCTTTCCTTGCCAACATCCATGGTATGAGGTTAGAGGATATGGAAACCTTTATCTTTGAATTTGAAATTGTTTGTAGAGCTTATGGTTACTTATTACACACTCAAAAATTGATATTGTTTCCAGCAACATTGAAGGATAGAGCTCTTAAATGGTTCACGAGTTTAGGGACTAATTCAATAAGATCATGGAATGATATACAAAAGATATTTCTAGAAAAATATAAATACCATGATATTAGGGAAGAAATATTTAGAATGACTCAAAAACAAGATGAGAGCCTTGAGGATCTAATACATAGGTTCATGTATAATGTTAAGAGGGAAAAATTACATCATTTAGGATCTAAAATGCTAAAAACCCTCTTAATTAGAAAAATTAGGGATGTGTGGATTGATCTCCTTCATCTCATGAGTAGAGTTGATTTATATCAACTATCATTTGAAGAAATTTCCAAAACATGCAAACACATATCAAGAGGAAGGGAAAGAGCAAGTAAATCAACATCAAGATCGGTAAGTCAAGCTAAACTTGGAAATTTGTTTGATGACTTTATAACAAAAATTATTGGAAATCTAAGTGAACAAGTAGAAATGTTAAGAATGAAAGATGAGGAAAAAGAAGATGTTTATATTTGTGTTGTCCATGCATAATCACATGCTATTAAATATTTCCCATCATTACCAAGGTTGAAGGAATTTTACTAAGAGGACAATGGAGCAAGTCAATCGCCAATGGAGCTATGTTATGTACCTCCAAGAAGACCATGTCAGCCTAGTCAACCTGATATGATGCAAGAACCTAATTCACAATTTCAAAATTATGCAAATCCATCTCAAAGTAATTGGAACACACCCTTTCCTTAGAAACCTTGGCCATATCAACCCCAAAACCAATCTTGGAAACAAGGTTGGCAAGGAACTTATGGGAACCATCCACAATATATTCAATATTTTCCTCAATATCCTACATACCCAACTCCATGCTATCCCTACCATCCACCTCCATCACAACCACAACCCCAAATACATCCATCTCAAAGGTCCACTCCCACTCAACTATCTGTAGCACGATTTCCAAACCCGCACAAGGAAGTAGCTCAATCCAATTACAATTTTGAGGTACAACAATTCTGAACTTCTCCTCTTGATCTAAATGGTATTCATATTATCTGAGGAAGATTATTGAAAAAATAGATTCTCTTGATGTCATTGAAGGACAATGTACATAAAAATAAGATTCAAATGACAAGACCAAAGAATCATTGGTTGCACTTGACGAAGACCAAACATCAGAATCAGAGATTGAGAAAATTCCCTCATGTTTACCATCAAATCCTCCATGTGTTCAAGAGAAAAATCAGCAAAAAGAGTAATACTTGAATGTCATGGTAGAAGAAGACAAGAATAATGATCCATATGAGCAAGAAAACCAAGGGAATCAAATCTATATTTAGGTTTGGTTCCAAAAAATCAACAAGATGGAGCATCACTATGTTCTTCAACAGTGCTTGACATCATCAAAGTCAAAGCATATGGTCTCTAAAATTCAGGTACATGTCAAAGCATATATTTCGAGCCTACACATGATTTTATTTGTCATCTTGATGTGCACATGGCTCCATTGAAAGTATTCCTATGCTTGAAAGAGATTTTGTTTTTCAAATAGAGTAGGATAGAAAAAAAATAAAAAATGAAAAATAAGAGGAAAAAAATAAAATCTCAAGTGAAAACCTCCTTTGAGGTGCCTAAGATTGTCTCATTGATTGAAAACCTAGGTGAAAACCTCTTTTGGGGTGCCTAGGAAGAACTACTAGTTGAAAACCTCTTTGAGGCAACTAGTCGGCCTAAAGAAAAAGAAAATGGAAAAAAAAGTGAAATAAAAGGAAAAAGGATGAAATAAAAAATTATTTGTTTTTCGAGTTGCACATAAGTGCTTGCATGCAGGTACTCCTCCACCTGCATAAGGAAAACAAGTAGGTCAGTGCCACAAAAAGAGAAAAAGAAAGAAATGAGCAATGAGGCAAGCAAAAGTAAAATAAAATCAGCCTTAAGCTTCTTACCTTCTGTGAAAACGGCTCAAGAAGGACCAAGGACATGTCAATCCATCAACCTAAACCATTTCCATGACATTTCCCATCATTCCCAAGCCTTTCTCATGCATTTTCCTTGTTGTTATAAAATGATACAAGAGGGCTTTGTTTTGCTACAGGAGGTTTTTTTTCTAAGTAATTTTATTCTATTAATATGATACAAAAAAGAAGTTATAGTGAGGCCCGGCCTCAGAAGTTCTGAGCATCATTCATCAAACAGTAAGATTTTCTATCATTGACTTCCCCAAGAGAGGGGAAACTAGTCCAAGAAAGCATAAGAGCCTCAACAAAGGGGAAACGAGTCCAAAAAGAAAAATAGCCCATGCAAGGGTTACCAGTTTGCTCACAAAACAACAGAAACATTTTAGACATAGCAGAGTCGTAACCAGGAAACACAGAAACTTAACCATAACTGCCTAGTCAACAAGAAAAAACATCCACCTGGCAAACTCGACACCTGGCTGTCAATTGTCGGGGGCTAGTTCTTCCACAATCGGACACGCATACTTGTTTGAATCGTCATCCTCATCCAAAGTGCCATGGCCATGTGCTAGATGGGCTCCCTCAATGCTGCATGCACCCACACGCGTTCCTGACGTGTCACCACAACAACTGCCTGATGCCTGCGTGTTACTAAGCTTACCTTCCTCAACATGCTGGCTACCAGCCCATGCTTTACCATGTAGGGTGGCTCTATCTTCGTCTGCTCGCTGTTCACTAGGGTTTCTCCTGCTCCTGTTGCTTGGTTCTACTCTGTTCGGCTCATCAGTGTGCTCAACCAGAGGAGCTAGAGGCTCAGTTTCTTCCGTGAAAGTGATTGTAATGGTGGCTATGGTTACAGGGGAATTTAGGGAGCTACGAAATCGAAATTGCATGGTATGGGGAGCTGGATGCAGAGGTAGGGGGGAATTAGCGATGTGAAATGCCACATATCCTCTTCTTGTGACATGGAGCCAGGCTCTTCCGAATCTGCTGCGGGTGTCTAGGTAACGCCCAGTGAAACTAGGTGGATTGGGGTTGCCAGCTGATGAAGCAGGGGAGACCGAGTTGGGGCTAGACATTGCAGGTCAGCAAGTGCTCCCACTTATAGTGCCACCTCTCCTACTATTCATACGATGGCAGACCATGGTGGGGTTGAAAGCAGGGATAATAGCAGAGGGGATGGTGGAGGAACTATGCAGGGAATGGACAGAGGAAGTGTGAACCTGGGCTAAGTTGCAGAGACTGGTGTGGGAATGGTGGAATCCATTGCCCAGGTCAATGCAACTTAACGACCAGCATCGGTTACCTGTTACAATGCACACACAAGGCTCTCCATCCTACAAAGGACAAACACAATGAATCAAGGGGGGAGGAATTACAGAGTAGTTTGCAGGCTCCATAGTTATGAGTGATTTGGTTCTGTATCAGCCTATGCATTCATTAAATGGTGCATGCAAGGTGCCTTCAATGCAATTTAGGTTGGCATGGGGGAAGTTGTAGGGCCCCATGTGGTCTGCCCTTCCACCGCCCTGCCATCTCATCGTCTTAATGGCTTTGGTAATCACCTGCATCCAGGTGTTTTTCTACAGGAGGTTAAAATACATAGAACAAAAAATTATTTTTATCATATCTTGAGAAATGTGCATCCATTGGTCAATCTATTTCATGTGGATATTCATATCTATGATGTTAACATGTTCAAGGAATTTAAAAAAATTCTAGTGCACAATTTTCGATAAATCAACCTCCATCACCTACAACCATTTTTACGCTTTTGTTATGAAATCAGCTCAAGAAAAAGATAGAAAAAATAGATCAACGCTTTAGAATTCAACCTCCTCGAGGGGGCAACCTCCTTTACATTACATAAATGAACAATTCTTCGATGATTCAAATGACAAAACCTCCTTTCTATATATAGGAGTCTATGGAGTCACAATATAACCCAACCGACCTAACAATAATAATATGAAGCCACAAAAATAACAATAGAGGGATTCTATGGGGTACAGTAATAAAAATATGGGGACAATAGGGGCTCAACAATATTAATAAGGGATATAACTACAATAGTAATGGGGTAATCACTAGTATTATAGGGACCTAACATGCCCCTCTCCTTTAAAAATGTGTTGTCCTCAACGCTTGGGTAGTTCTGGAAGCTTCTGTATAAAATTCTCATCTTCCCATGTGGAATCTTCAGTGGATAAGTTCTTCCACTTGATGAGATACTCCTAAATTGATCGATTTCGTAGCCGTCGAGTTCTTGTTTTTGTGACTGCTTCCCGTTCCAATATATTTTTCCTTCCTCGTCAAGTTCTGGCAATATTGTTTGAACTGGGAGCGTGTCACCTATAACCTTCTTTAACATAGAAAACTGGGTGCACTCGAGACGCTGCAGGAAGCTCCAATTTATATGCCATAGTACCAATCTTTTGCAACACCTTGTACGGGCCATAATACTTTGATGATAATTTATTATCCTTCTTAGCTTGCTTGAGGGACATTTGTTTATATGGTTGTAGCCGTAGGAATACCCAATCACCTACATCAAAACTTTTTTTGTTGTGATGTTGATCTTGCTGTTGTTTCATTCTATTTTGTGCCAACACGAGGTTATGCTTTAAGAGTTGGAGGACTTGTTGTTGATGTTCGATGTGATGTTCCACTGCTTGAACCTTAGAATTTTCTATTGAATATGATGTGATGGATTGTGGATGATATCCATAAAGTGCCATAAATGGAGTCATTTTTGTTGCTATCTGGAAGGAAGTGTTATACCACCATTCAGCTAGAGGCAAACATTTGACCCATTGTGTCTATTTATCAGATATAAAGTAATGGAGATATCCTTCCAAACATTTGTTTACTATCTCAGTTTTCCCATCAAATTGAGGATGATAAGATGAGCTATCAGCTAACTGAGTACCAAGAAAAGAAAATAGTTATGTCCAAAAATTTCCAGTGAAAATGGGATCTCTGTCACTTACAATAATCTTTGGGTTTCCATGTAGCTTTTGAATTGTTTCCATAAATGCAATAGAAATTGTACTAGCTTTAAATGGATGTGATAATGCAAAAAAGTTTGCATACTTAGTAAGTATGTTAACTACCACAATAATGACATTATTTCCCTCAAACTTGGGTAAACCTGTGATAAAATCCATTGAAACCTCCTCCCAATGTTGGCTTGGAATGGATAAAGGTTGTAATAGACCCGGGGTCTTAATTGTTTCAACTTTATTTTGTTGGCAAATGAAACATTCCGCCACAAACTTTTGAATATCCAATTTAAGGCCATTCCAAAAAAATTCCTTCTTAACCCTGTGGTAAGTTTTTAAGAGTCTTGAGTGCCCTCCTAAGGGAGAAGTGTGCAATTCCATAAGAATTTTTTGTTTGAGTTGCGAATTCTTACAGAGGTATAAGCGATCTTTGTACCATAACAAATCATTTTGCCAGCTAAATGTATCAAATGTACTGGAATCTTGTTGTAACTTTCGAATAAGTTCCCATACTTATTCATCATTATTCCATTCCTCCCTTGCTTCGTTTATCCAATATGGTTGGATAATAGAAATGACGCACAACAATGCTTCCACATCCTCATCCTTTCTTGAGAGTGCATCTACCACCACATTTTGCTTCTCTTTTTTGTAGATGATTTCAAAGTCATAACCCAACATCTTTGTGACCCACTTTTGTTGCTCTTTAGAGGATAATCTTTGTTCTAAAATGTATTTAAGGCTACCATGATCCGTTTTTACCTTGAAGTGTATTCCCATTAGGTAGGGTCACCATTTCTTAAGTGCATGTAGTATTGCCAACATTTCCTTCTCATAAATAGTTTTGTGTAAAAACATTCCCTTGATTGGATGACTTTCAAAAGAAATGGGTCTTTCATCTTGTATTAAAACAACACCAATTCCATTTCCTGAAGCATAACATTCTATAATAAATGTTTTTTGTGAAGTCTAGTGTAGCTAAGATCGGTGCTTGGCACATTGCCTCTTTAAGATGTTTGAAGGCCTTTGTTGCTTCTGGAGTCCATGAAAATGCATCTTTCTTTAGCAATGTGTTGTTAGAGGTGCTGCTATTTTCCCATAATTCTTAACAAACTTGCGATAATACCCTGTCAACCCGAGAAATCCTCGTAGATGCTTTATGGATGTGGGGATTTTCCATTCCTTGATAGCTTTAATTTTGCTAGGGTCTACCTTAACTCCTTCATAAGATACAATATGACCTAGATATTCCACCTCTTGTACTCCAAAGAAACAATTGGATCTTTTTGCATATAATTGTTTCTCCTCCAATAGTTGTAGCACCCTATCAACATGTTCAACATGATCCTTCCAAGACTTGCTATAGATTAGTATATCATCAAAAAATACTAACACAAATTTTCTAAGGAATGTTTTGAAAATAGAATTCATAAAACCTTGAAATGTAGAAGGTGCATTGGTAAGGCCAAAAGGCATGACCAAAAATTCATAATGACCCTCATGAGTTCTAAAGGCTATTTTCGGAATGTCTTCAGTCTTCATTTTGATTTGATGATATCCTGAATGAAGATCCAACTTGGTGAAGTAAATTGATCCATGCAATTCATTGAGTAATTCATCAATGACAGGAATGGGAAACTTATCTTTAACAGTGAGCTTGTTGAGCTCCCTATAATCTGGACAGATGCACCATGATCCATCCTTCTTATGCACCAATACTACTGGAGCAAAGAAAGAACTTTGACTAGGTTGAATTATACTAGCCTCTAGCATTTCTACAACCATACGTTCAATTTCACTCGTTTGGGCATAGGGATATCTATACGGCCTGATGTTTGGAGGAACACTTCCTGGAATCAGATGAATAACATGATTATGATCATGAATAGGTGGGAGACCTTTGGGAGTCTCAAATACCTTGGAATGATTGTCCAAGACTTTTTGGAGATCTGGAGAAATAGATGATTCCGATGTGGAAACATCTAGTGAACATAATTGAGAAATTACACCTCTTTCTTCCTTTCTTAGAAGCTTTGTCATACCGTTATAGCTGATTATCTTTCCTGGTTTCCTTGCAATACCCCTTAATTCAACTTCCTTTCCTTCGGAAGAAAATTTCATGAAAAGTTCTTGAAAATTAAAAGCTATTGTACCCAAGGATTGTAGCCATTAGACTCCTAGTACAACATC